>JAFFZR010017593.1:0-12868 GCA_018397195.1 Lethrus apterus | reverse complement strand
CAAATTAGCTAAAAATTTCAAAGGGTGTGGAATTGGTGCTGAAGAGAATAACGAACTTATGTCAAATGAAACTAAAATTTCACATTCTTCTAGCCTGCACTTTTTGATTGCCTGAATAAATTCTAACGAATTTTATAATGAGAACCAACAGCGACTTTCGGAAGAAGCACAGCCTGCAGTAGTAGATGAAGAAACGGAACGACGATTCCTGAAACACTTGTGCTTGGATCAAAATAAGAAAAGACGCTTCAACAAATACGTTTCTCCAAAAAGAGTCAGTGATAACAGCGACCTGTGGACGGTTGACTGCGGGAATTAAGGAAAAGTATAAAGCAGGTATCGGGAAAATACTTTATGGAGAAAGAAAGCAACCCAAACACAATATGCCGTGGAATATATAAAACTGGAAAGCAGTTTCCCAAGCGCGTGACAAGAATCACTAAAGACCTAAGAATGGAGCATCGTACACTACATAGAGCCATCTTAACGTTCCTTAAAGAAAAAGCCTTGAACAAATTACGTACGTAGAAAAACAAGTGAAACGAAGCGGAGGGGTACATAAGAGCAAACATGCTATTTCAACCAAAACAGTCCAAAACTGTTGCAAGCTTTGAAAGAAAAATCGAACTTAGCCGCCCCAAGGCCAGATGCGATAAATGCGTTCTGGTAGAAGAAGAAGTACGAATCAGTAGCTACATGGCCACTTGGAAGAAATATTGAATAAATTTATAGTTGATTCTGCAGACATTCCTGAATGATTTGTCCTTTCAAACATGACCCACAAAATTATAGACCAATTGCATTTCTCGACACAGTTTATGTACTATTTGCGAGCATCATACACGAGCGTATACTTAGTAATTATACCTGTCTGGCATAATATACAAGAGAGACTTCAGGAAATGTGCGTGAAAATGTCTTGATAGACGCCTGTGCCAGCCACGATGCCGTGTACTATAAGAGGGATGGGTCTAAATACTCTGAACGAGCACCCTCAAATAAAGGAAGAAGCAGAAAAAGTTGAAAAGTATAGAGATTCCAACTGAAACATACTTACCAGGGTTTCAAGCAGATATTTATTCCAATTATTAGTGGTGCCTTCGAAGGAATACGACTAGAGTCGGTATACTGTACCGTCTCTAGTCCACAAAAAAAAAAACAACTCAGTAGCATTACAGAAGAATATGTCCTCCTTGACTCCTTGAGGAACCTTCATGCGCATGAAGCTAGTAATTCTACATCTTAAGCTACAAAATCACTTTCGACTTGCTTATCGCCAACAGTCAATGCAGGCCAATCGGTACCTGGCATTGCACATTCGCGAGCTCTGAAATGCCTTTAATAAAAATAATATATTTATGGTTCTTGATCGAGTTTCGATATAAGCATTGTCATTACAAAGATACAAATATTCATTATGCAGGGTGTTTCACTGGCAGGGAATTCCTCAATAACTAGAAAACAGTGACAGATAGAAAAAAAAGTTTCTACAAATAGTTGGAGGATTATGATTGGTCTATAATTTAAAAATATTGATATGTGTACAGAGTGTTTCATAACTCTGGTATAGACTTCAATTTCGTTTTTTTAAATACAATACCCCCAATATTATTGTATATTTGGAAGTACCAATAAAATGTGAACAAAAAAGATATAACATACTTTATCACTAAACTCGTTAATTTCCGAGATATTTTGGATTTTCTGAAAATTATGTCACTTACATTGTTTGAAAAACGTTGTATTTTAATTACCTTTTAGAATAAGTGAACGAAATTTTGAATTATCTTAGTAGAGACCTACTTACACGTTCAGATGTATTTACAGTTGTATTTTAATATACTGGGTGTTCGTTCCTAACGCGTAAATTCAGTCAAATTGCATTGGGCATATCTCCTTTTTTTTAAATACAACACTCTCTATATATTTAGATCATTCAATTCCTAATAATAGGTGCTTTGATTTTTATTAAGCACATCCTATGTCTATCTCTTCTACTTTTCAAGTTATTACGGTTTTTATTACATTTCCTTTATTTCGGTCGTATTTACATTCTTAGCAGGCAATGATTTTAAAAATGAAGGTCAGAAATCAGAGGCACCTGTTTAATATTAGAAATAACAAAAAAATATATAAATAAACGAACTATAAACGAATATAAGTAAACAAGTGTATACCACAGTTATGAAACACCCTGTATACATATCAATATTTTTAAATTATAGATCAATCATAATCCTTCAACTATTTGTAGAAACTTTTCTTTCTATCTGTCACTGTTTACTAGTTATTGAGGAATTCCCTACCAGTGAAACAGCCTGTATAATGACACAAATACGTCGCACTTACAGACATAAATAGACTCTAACAATATGTAAAATTACATTGTAAAAGTAAGTAGTGACATAAAAAAACATATTAAACTGTTACAAGCTAAAATAGTCATAGACAATGAATGGAAGCCATTTTCTGTTAAATAATATTATATTATTAAATCCCCATAGAGAAACAGAATTCCTTATCTTTTGTAGTAAGTGATTCTTACACATTAATATGTCGGTTATCTATGGTATAACGCTGTAGTGTGTGCTGGTATAATAGAAGTTTTAATTTTCTGTCGGGTATTATATTCATGGAAAATGTGTATAGCCCATTTATAGATATAAGCCAAATAAAAGTTAGAATTTTGTTGTTTATGAAAACCGGCTCTTCCGCCCAAATTGAAAATTAGTCGATGAACACTCTATTGGCGCCTACTACGCCACCCCACACAATCCAATTATATCATATGACAAAATACTAGAGAATGGTATACGTTTAGCATAGATGCCACATTCAAAATTGTTTTAGGTTTAGAAATAGCGTAATACGCAGAACTCATTTTATTGATCACATTACCAACCTGCTTAGAATAAGTCAATGCAAAATTAAGAATAAATCGGTCTGTAGTCCTGCTTGTACTTCCGGACGCGTATTTCTTCCCTTTCTCTTTCTTCTCCCAATTCCCATCTCCCCCCCCCACACACACACACACATCAATGATCCCACTCGTCCGATCCGACTCCACAACTTCTATATTCCGTCCTCATCCAGTATTTCCCTTTTCAACGTTGCCACAACGGAACCACTTTCTCTCTACTTCCCATTCTCCCCTCCTCTTTGGATCATTTCATACCTTTCTTGTCTATTTACTTCTTTCCATCGCTATATCAGCTTGCTTGTCAATTCTGCACGCTCCTTCGTTACCATCTCCACCTCCATCACTGACCAGCCGGCCCTCTCGAACTTGCCGCCCTATCCCCTTCCACCTCATAGCCCCTCCCTCCCCCACCCTCTATTCTCGATCTCCTCTAGTACTATCCTCCCCAACTTCATCTCATGCTTTGCAGTTCTTCTCCCCGCCTCCATTTTCTCCTGTCCTGTCTCCTAAAATAATACTATATGCTATATACCCTGACGAGCCGTACATGGCGAAACGCGTCTGTGTATGGTGCTTTATTTAGATAGTGGCCAAAAACATTTCTTCATTTCGATTAATTTCCGACGGCTGGAAACGCCGGCAATTGCAGATGTTAGTTGTGCAAACGACGGAACACGGTGAGTTGTTCGAGTTTGTAATGGAAAAGTAAAACATTAGAGATCAGTTTGTGCATATATGTAGAATTGTTCAATATAATCTCTCATTTGAACTCAATATCATACGTACATATACACGCAGTATAAAATGAGCCATTATCTAATCCACAAAGACACGGTGACGAGCCATAGATGGCGAAACTCGTCTGTTTATGGTACTTAAAATAGTGGCCAAAACATTTTTTCATTTTTTATTAATTTCCAACTGCAGGAAACGCCGGAAATCGCAAATGTTACTTATGCAAACGACGGAACACGGTGAGTTGTTCAAGTTTGTAGTAACAAAGTAACACATTAGCTATCAATTTGTGCAAATGTGAATATCACAAAGTAACAGTTTTATAAACATGGAGCATTTTGAAAAAATAGCCACCGAATCACCATTTATCAGGCCCACGAAAGGGCTCAGATATGTCGACGACATATTCGTTACTTGGAATGACCACAATATTGCCCTTAACGCTTTTCTTGGGTACATCAATCAAATTGGACAACCTATCAGATTCACAATGGAAATAGAGCAAAATAAAAACATAACATTTCTAGATGTGCAAATAGAAAGGACATATAACGGCATCTTAACATCAATTTATAGCAAACGAACCCACGAAGAAATATATTTGAACTACGACTCTAAGCATCCCAGATTCGTTAAAGTGGGTCTAGTAATGACGCTAGTAGATGGCGAAATACCAATAAAGATTACGAAATAGAACTAAAAAACATCAGAGCTGACCTAAAAGTTAATGGTTTAAAAGCTATAAATATGCCGAATAAACCCGACAAATAAGTGGAGCCACAGTATAATCTCAATATACCGTACGTTAAAGGAATATCTAAAAAGATCGGAAGTGTGAGTAAAAAGTGTTGTTATACATTTGTTTAATTAAGTCCAGTGTTTAATTAAGTCCAGACATACATTGCAGAAAATGAATAAACCAAAAGAACAGAACAATACAAAGAACTGTATATACAAAATCCCATGTGAATGGGCGGATTCTTCATTGAAGAAGTGAAGAGAACGTTGGAAGTAAGGAATATAGAATGGAAAAAGGCCGATATATGTGGGGAAAACCATTGATATAAGGGAAAATTTAGGAAACCCGTCACATCAAGAAAGAAATCCCATTCTGCATGGGAATCAGAAATGTATAGAAACCAATTCTAAAAATGAAACTAATCAACCGATAAATCATTCACCGTAGACCGTAAGGACCACCGGATAGAAAGAGTTTTTTAACTTATAATGCGTAGTGATGAATAATTTTTCAGTTTGCTCTTGATAACGATAGTAGATCACTAGTTATCGAAACGTCGGGTTTTTATACTTAATTTTTACAGTTCGAGACTAGCCTTTTTGGCTAAATAAGGTGTGATACTCGACAATAAAATGTTGTAATAAAAATAAGTTTACCTCTATTCAACACATTCGGCCATCTCAACTCAGAAAGCTTGAATAAGACACGTCCAATACCATGAATTAATTTAAATAATTTTCGTAATAAAATAGCATAAAAATATTTTTTTATTTTAATGTTAACAGATAAAAGACAAAGCCTATTTATGAATTTATGAATCAGAGATTATTTGGAATATTAATATTAGAACTCAGTGAACAGTTTCCTTAAAAGCAACTTATTTTATTAATGATGTTTTTTTAATAGCTTTAAAATAAATGAAGCCCATTTGTGCTACCTCTTTAATATGCAACAACCGTCTGTAAATTGAGAACGATCGCCTCGTCTCGAAAAAGAGAGGGGGGTTTAAATGTAACATATTTTAACATTGACAGAATATATTTTAGAATAAGGTACACGATGTCGGATCCTCTCGAGTGGAAATTCGCCCGAGTTATATAAAACAACACGGGCTGTCAGCTACGAAATAATAACACGACATCCTAGAAATGGGAACATAAAAGAAGTCAATTTTGAAAGTTTTCTTGAAGTGTCCAACCCACGAGGGTTTACCTCGGTGTATTTATCTAAAGCACATCCTATCACATCCAACGTCGTCTGAGCATTGACTTCGGAAACTAACGGAGAACACAATTTGCGCTATACTCGCTTCCATTTTATTTGTCATTTGTATAAATTGAACTTCTTTCGTTCAACTTGTTCAAATTACTTTACTGCATTTGATTGTGAAGATTTATTTTTATTTAATTTTTGCGGAAATTCTGCAAAATGAAATGTAACAAAAACAAACAACAATAATAAATAATATAAAAGTTATTATCATAATAGTAAATAACAAAATCTATACCATATTCACCGAACAAATAGGGTGATCAGCACGTGATATTTAAAAATTGCTTTAAAAATTGCATATTTTTTATACATATTACTAAAATTAAATTTTATAAATATGTTTCTCAAACGCAAATATTGAATGTATAGAAAACGTTTATTACAAAAATGTTATATATAAAATTAGGCTTTCCATTCACTTTTCACGTGCTTTTAGGTGACCATTCGCTCGGTTAGAGTTATATAAGTTGTAGCTAAAGACAAGTTACTCATTAAAGCAGTAACTATTTCTGAACCTGATACGTGCTCGATTCTAATTAATTTTTGTTAGTAGTCGTAGCTTCGATTTTGTGTTTTGCATATGAAATGTTACTGGTTCCTGTTATTATAGCATAGCATATTATTTCACTGTGTGAAAAATTAGTTACTAAGATTTCGATTTAAAACGCACTTAATTGCTTGCTCGGCCATGTTTAGTTATATCAAACGTAAGTCTTGAAATATTTGGCTAATACTTTTATAGAATACTTGTGTATTTCTTAATTCCATTCCATTTAATTCAGATGCCATCTGTGTCTTGTTTTATCTGGCCTTACCTTCCCTTCCTCCGTTTTCCTCCATACTGTTTTTGCTTTGAGAGTCCTTCTTGCGCTCTATCATCGCCTTCGCTCTAGACCTCAAAGAAAAGGCAAAAAGTATAATCTATAATAAGGAATATACCAAACAATTGTCATCATTAAAAAAAATAAATAAAAAGCATTGGTTACAAATAAGATTTAGGAGAACGTCATTTAAAAAGGATATAAAACAAAAATCAATAATAATTGTTAATGAATAATAAATATAACACCTACTATAAAAAGAAAATTAATTTCTGCAACATATTTGGGGAATGTAAAGCAGGCCTTTTCAAAAGGCAATGGCAAATGGTAAAAATTGGAACCATAATCAGAAAATTTGTAAAAACAAGACAGCAGGTGACGAAGAACATAATATGAAACAATGCATCTATAGCAAAGTAAGCATAATAAAGTGTCCTTGCTAATGAAAAATCGCCAATTCAGTGATAAAAATAGAAATAAAATATGATGGTTGCTTTTCTACAAACGATCGGCTAAATATTAAAAATATCAAACGTTTTTAAATAAATCTAAGTAGCAATTTTATCTTATCTATTATACACAGGGTCATTCTGAAATAAGTCCCACTATTTTAACAGGTGATAACTGACCATAGCCCAACCCCAATTATGCGAAAACTACGGTCCTTTGTTGAAGGGGTTGCCAGAAAAAAATATTTTAGTTTTGAGTAAAATATGAAAATAACGCCGAATTATCGACTATAAAGGTTTTAAAGGTTGTTTTGCTACATTTTCATGTTATTCCCGCCAAAGGAAGTTGATTTTCAATGCGACGTATATTCAAATGGACGCGGAACCCTACATGTTTTGAAAATTTTTAAATGAAGATAGGACCGTCATTTTTACGGATTTGATTTGGGTTTAAGGTCAGCTACCATCTGTTGGAATAGTGGGGCATATTTCAGAGCCTGTATATTTAAGAATTTTCGTTTATAAAATTAAATAATTAAAATATAAATATGCAATCATTTTTGTTGCGAGAGAATACGAAATATTCAAAACAAAATCCCAAGTTCCCGTAATGTAGACTGGTTGATGTTTGTGTCTCTGTTGTTATTAGGTCAGCACTGTAAATTTCATACTGCAGTGCTCATGAAATATTTTACACCCAATCTAGTAACCTATATCGTAATACATAAAACAAAATAGGAATGGGAATTGTCGACAGTCGTTTTATTACCACACGGATTTCGAGCCCCGTCGGGAAAGTCTTACAAGTTTGATAAAATTTTGGAAATGAAAATCGTAAACAAGCCGTTAACGGCGGCGATACGATTTATTGCCGGGTTGTACACGAAACTAGTCAGTTTCCTGTTTCTCTACTTCGCTGTCTGGAAATATGCATAATATATAACATGAAATTTCTAATATGCCAGAAATTGTGTTTCCTAACTTTTACAAATTGATAAATTTAGTGTAAAACTTTAATAGTCGGGCTTCTTATTACGGAAATTTAAAATACGATTTAAATTACTTGCCAGTTTTGTACTCCACGAACTCGCGTTAAATATGGAAATTTGAATTTTTATTAAAGTTGAACGGACGAAATTAAAAACTTCTGTTGGGTAGGTGAAATTACTTTTTATCACCACTTAATCAAGGAACTATATATACCTATAATGAATCTTAAACAATTTTCCCAATTAAATTTCTTGAGTTAAATTTGACTTAAAGACGTTTATCTATTCGATAATTATTCTACATTAATTTAGAAGATCCAGTCAGAGCATAAGAGTTATATGGAAACTTTTTTTAAATCCAAAATAATTCAGTCAAATGACTTTGATGACGAATCGTGCCCAATATCGTGTCGCCAAGCAAAATTAATAGTATGTAATAAAAATATTCTATATTGCCCCATGACTGAGTATAATCGATACATTTCTTAAATAAGATATTCATTAGACAAAGAGTTTTTCTTGTTGCAGTAACAAAACTTTCATATGCTTAAATTTAAAAATCCCGAGAAAAGTGTGTAAAATTATAAAGCACTACACTATGACAAATAATAAAGACAAACAAAAATATCACAAATCTGTGCACATGACATATCGGGCTAAATAGAGATCACAAACTTTATACTTCTCTGTGCCAATTGAGAATCCATTTCATATAATTTTGCTTTTACAATCCATTTCACCCATGTGTCAATAATCTAAAAATTTATATGACTTCTACAAGCAATTTCTGTCACAAATAAGAGATATTCAGACAATTATTTTGTAACTTTAGTTAGTTATAGCCCTCTTCTACCTTAAGGTGCAGAGGTATCTTGGTGGAGCTTTCTCCACTCTTGACGGTTAAGTGCGATCCTCTCTGCTTGTTTCCAGTCTACCTTTATGGTTTTGGCCACTTCACTGTTCCAAGTTCGGTTTGCTCTGTCTCTGTGTCTTTTTTTTTATCTGTATCATTCTTCCATATTACTTTCACTTTTCTATTATTCTTCATAAGTAGTAAGTGACCATACCACCTCAGTTGCTTTGTTTCAGTTGACTTTATGCTAGACTTCACTTTTAACCTTTCGCGCAATACTATCGCCTGATATTACAGTTTGAATTTGCTAATAATGGTACTGAAAATTCTGAACACCCCGTAGAAAAAGTGGTAGTAGTAAATTGATTAATAAATTAAGGGACTGGTCTATTATCTAGGTCTAAAAGCAAATTTGTCATAATTATTTTCGTTTGGGGGTAATATATTTTTTTTGAAACCCTTACATTTTAAGAAAAATCAAAATAAATCAGAACGCTTAGTATTTAGGTATAGGGAACCCTTATGAAAGTCTGGCTTATTTTTTACGTTAAATTAAAAAATGTGTTGAAATACAGGATGTTCCATAAGAAAAAGTATAACTTTGATATGTCTCTCTTTTTGGAGCGTTGTGTATATTTGAAAATATTTTTAAAATGTAGCCCTTATTGACTTACATAATCCATCTGCAACAGAAGTTGGAGAATATATGCCATTTCGCCTTAAAACTCCGTCCCGTCGGTAGTGACTCGCCCTGTATAAACTTGTAGTTTATAAACTCTTTATTCTAGCGTGCTTCAGTTTGTCTCGACACGATTTATAGATTTCATCCGTTACTAGGATGAACAAATGTTGGCTTAGCAATTCGCCTTGTCTAACTCCATTTGAAGCCAGGTATATATAGAATATAAGCTCTTGGTCGCTCTCACTAAGGTCTTATCAACACCACGTTCGTTTAGGATTGTCCAAATTCGTTCCCGGGGCACATTATCAAAGGCCTTCTTTCAAATCGATGAAGCATAGGTACAGTTTGTTTTTATAGGCCAGTGTTTTTTTCCAGTAAATGTCTGAGTCCGAATATCATATCCACTGTGCCTCAATGGAAGTTTCTCCAACTCTTCTTCTTCAACTTAAAAAGTTGAGTTTCGGCAAGCAAACGCGACGGACGTCCGGCGATAAGAAATTTCGTCAAGGGAGCCTTATCACGAAATAAAAACCAGGAAAAAAATGCAAATATTGAAATTTGTTTTTGTGAAAACTATTTAAGTTAAACTTTATTTCAAAATTATAACAATAGGTATAACGAATCTGTGCAAAAGTGAATAGTGCATAAATAAAACAGAAAACAGGACATAGACGGAACATAAAGAAATTTAAGAGGTAGGAGTAGAGAATAAGTTTAGTTGTAAGCTGAGGATAAACCGAAAAGGGAAAAACTCTGGAGTGTTAGTTCGAGAGAAGTCTATATTTGGAAGAAAATGGATAGTGACGAATACTGTTAAGACTTAAAACGAAAAAGAGAACAAAGCAACCTAGACGATGCATTCAAGAAAAGTAAAGAGGTGTCGAGAACACCACAAAAGGAGAAAGAAGAAAACGAGGATAAAATAGATGCCCTAACAAATATGATAAGAGAACTAATGGTGGATATAAAAGACATAAAACAGGATCAAAGGTTATACCAACAAGATCTGCAACACTTAAAATAAGAAAATAAAATGCTAAAAGAAGAAAATCTAAAGTTAAAAGAAAAGATGAAAAACGTGGAAAATAGCATTAAAAATATCATAGTGATATCAGGATTAGAACGAGAAATCTATAATTGATTACTAGTGTCCGGACAGAAATATTTTATTTGGTGGGGACAGCTACGATCCATTGGCGTGGCGAATTCGTAACTTTGGCAGGATAAAGATATCATGTTTGCTACACTTCGTATTATTGCGATTCGCATACGACGCCACTGAATCATGTTGTATTTGGTGCAACGCTAGAAAAAACACCATTCACACAGCAAAATAATGAATTTCAAGCAGCATTATTCCGAAATGACAACGTAGTTGGTTGACTGCCGTGTTAGTTTATGTCAGTATCAAGTCGAGCGCTCCCACTTTTGCTTTGCAACAAATCGTACGATACACGCGTAACACAAGTCTAAACATTTGCCACTTCGTTAATAAAAAATATTCAAATCCGGTCACTATTGATTACTTTTTAATAAGCAAAGAAATATGGAAAAAAGTGAAGGATACAGAAGTAAAAAGAGTGTCAAAAATTGGAAGTGGCCACTTCCATAATAAGAAACCAGGAAAACTGAGGAAAAGAAAAATCGTAAACAAGAGAATCAGAGCATACAAACTCGGCATAACGGAAATATCAGAAAGATATAAAAATAAAATATAAAATATAAAAACAGTACAAGAAAGATGGAAAAGTTATAAAAACGCGATAATAACCACAGCAGAACAAACATGAGGGGCAACAAATATAGTGAATAGAAACACTGGAATGGTAAAGTAAAAAAGGCAGTTAAAAAGAAGAAGAAGAAATGGAAAAAATACTTATAAAAAGGGGGGGACTACGAAGAATATAAAGAGATAAGAACCGACGTAAAAAGAATGATAAAGAAAGAAAAAGAGAATAGCTAGAATGAATTTGGAAGCAAATTAAAACAGCATATACGGAAAACCAGAAATTATTTTTCGGAACACTACGGAATATGAGGAAAACAAGACAGAGACAATAAGAAATATCAAGGACACGGAAGGAAATGTAATAATAGAAGAAGAAAAGATTATGGAAAGATGGCTACAATATTACAAAGACCTCTTGGAGGGAAAAGATATGGAAATCAAAATGGCGACGCACGAAGACAATACTTACTACAAAACAACAGAACCAATCCGACAAGAAGAAACGATAAGTAAAGAAGAGATTAAAGAAGCAATAGGACAAGCAAAATTAGAGAAAGCGCCGGGCCACGATCCAATAACTACAGAGATGATAAAGAACCAATCGGAGTTGGCCCTACAGGAACTCTCATATATATTTAATGAAGCCTACCCGGCAAGATTCTCAAGCTGATCGACACGGTCGGCTGGCTTGAGGACTGACGGGAAGTGGTGGACGCTTTGGAGGGATGGTACAATGGGCCCATTTTAGAATCCAGAAGCCTACAGAAAAGGCGAAACGCCAGAGGGTTGGAGGGTTGGAATAGTAACACCGATGTATAAAATTGGGGATAGCAAAGATTGTAAAAATTACAGAGGAATTACACTAACTAGCACAGTCATGAAAATATACGCAAGAATTCTGGAAAAGAGATTAAGGCAACAAGTGACATTGAGGGGGCGGCCACGATCTCGGGAGCAAACTACCTATATCTATAATCCCTTACTCGATTTCGGCACCTTGATGCGGATTAAGATTAATGGTTAATGTGTATTGGCACTAAACTAATTGCACTAATAATCACCTGCTCGAATTCGGCACCGAATAAGGGATTATAGATAAAAAGGTAAATGGCTTAAATATACTTTTGGGCTGCCATTTTTACATCCAAGTGATGTCGGGGAGTGTTTCGCATTCGACTTCGGTGAAATTCAACCAGGACGACAGTGTTAGGGCGTATGCTGACTATCCTGTGGACACTTATATTGGAGAAGAAGCATCTTTTCCACCTAAATAATGGGCAGAACACTCCGCGCATATAGAACGAACCACAAACGCGTGTGAGTCTTTCCACTCTACATTTAATTTTAATTTAATTTCTATACCAACCACCCGAAATTATTTTCGTTTATAGAAATTGTTAAACAATTCCAAACACAAACTTATATTAAACTTCATAGTTTAAACGAAGTCGTAAAAATACGTGATCCTGCAGTGTAAAAAAGAAGACTTAGTAAAAAGTAGTGATGGGCACAATCGAATGATTTTAACTATCGAATTGTTAGTAATCGAATGATTTTTACTATCGAATGATATTACTATCGAATAATGATTTTTACTATCGAATGATTTTACTATCGAATGATTTTACTATCGAATGATTTTACTATCGAATGATTTTACAATCGAATGATTTTACTAT
>JAFFZR010017592.1:0-17206 GCA_018397195.1 Lethrus apterus | reverse complement strand
TTTCAATTCATATTTTAACAAAATGTTTAAGGTTTATAAACAAAACTTCAATTCAGAAATTGTGTTTAGTTTTGTTTATTTTAGTTTCATTGAAAGCATTTGTTGCAAGATGTAAAACGATCTCAAATTTTAAGAGCACAAATCTTAAAAAACAATTAGTGTATACCTAAAAAATTAATGAATGATAATGATGTTTCAAATATCAAAGTTATTTACCCAACTATTAGGTATTTACAAAATTTTAATATTTTCAATCAGGTGTTTTAATGAGAAATGACAAGGTGCAATAATCGCATTGGGTCATTCTCTACTGCGATAGGTAGGTTCTTCTAATTTTTGACGGATTTGCAAAGGCTGCTTGATTTGCGTGTTTTATTTTATTTCAATTTAGTTTTAATTTTCTTCTAAGATTTTGTCAAACAAATCACCAAAACTATTATACCGTTAAATTCGAAAAAAATTTGATTTCTAACGATGTCCCATTTAACCCATGTTCCCATTTAAAAAAAATCAAGTAGGCTTTGCATTTTGCAAACTTATGGATCAAAAAAATTTATTTAAATGTAAAAAAGTAGTTTTTATTGAGTCCTAAGTCTCTTTAAAATTTCAGGATTCTAGCTCAAATCGTTTTAGCACGACGGACCCGGTTCCATACATAATCGCAACCCTGTATAAGTATTAGAGGTTCACATCTATATTTATTTAGAAGTTATCTTTCGGGAAGGTATCAATATGTCATAAATGTCATAATAGACAATCTTATCAGTAACCGTACCCTAATGATCGGTGTTAGGCTTCATTCTTTTTAATATTTACCTTAATGAATTTTTCACAATTCAAACAGAAGAAAGTACATATTACCATTTACACCGACGACATGAATTTTTATAATACTGGCAGTCTTAAATTATTTAGTTGAAAATGACAAAATATAAAGGAATAGCTTGATTATAAATTACTTATCACAAACTTCGCAAAACCTTCTCCTTTCCAGTATATTGACTGATTGAGTTCCGTTTTATAACTCGCAATCTGCATCAGTTCATACCTCCATTATACGTCAACCAATCCGCCCTTTCATATATGTCTACCCATAAGGAACGTGCATAGTAATTTTTTAAATAATTTTTTCCCGACAATAATTTTACAGGTGTTAAAATTAAAACTGATACTTTCAATACAGAAGAAAATTTCGATATTTAATTTGACTTGGCGCCATGGCGCCAGTTTAAAAAAAACTAGCAACCTCTACTTTATTCCCTACTTTATTTTTAGTTCTTAAAATTGTTCTAGGATGTTTGAAAGCAAACCCAATTAAGTCGTTATCGACGATTTTCAACCATGTTTGTTGTAATAAAATTTCTACAACTTACATAAATATTAATTTATGTCAGAAATTCGAAGTAAATATGACAAAAGAATTTAAATTTCCAGGTATAGTTCTTGCGTCTAAAATGGAACGAAGATAAAATTACATCGTTAAGAAACCTCATTTACAAACTTAAATGTTTAAAAGGTGTTTTGAGATCACTAAAGGCTATATACTTATCGCTAGCCGAGTCGCACATTGCAGCATACTGTACCTTAGCATGGGGAGGCGTGGGAAAAATTGTCTTAAATAAATTAATAATTATACAAAAAATACTAAAAATTATATTTAATAAGGAACTTATTCTTCAGACATAATTTATGACGAAACGCGCATGACGGATCCGAGAAAACTATATTTCTTTTACTCTAACTTCAAACAAAACACAAAAACCGATCTGAAGAGAAGCCAGGACGATTAAAACACAAAACTTAGAACTTACCATTAATGAAGAAATGTATAGAAGAATTGCGCTTTTTAAGCGCCACCAGTAATCACTTACCAGCAAACTTGTAGAATTTACTCAGTTTTAAAAAACAATTAAAGCGGTTCATATTATCTCTACTAAGAGAATCAATTCATAACATGTTTATATAGACTTGCTGGTAGCTGGTAGCTACACGTCTTGGTTAGTTATGTTTTTTAGGTCTTAGGCATTCTTATAGCTTACTTATATTACATTATTGAATTACCTGGTAATTAAACATAACATTAAACATACATTTTTAATTATCTATTTAATATAGTTTAAATCAGTTTGTCCATGCACAGGCAGGCTTAGCCTTTAATGGGTTGTTTATTTATACGAATTTGTTTGTTTATGTGTTACGCGTATTAATATCTCGGCAAATAAACATTATTATTTTTATTTGCTGTGATGATGCCGCTATACTGGCATCACACACCGCTCCTCACATGGCAACACGGAAATTACAAATACAACTTAACAAAATCCAAAGAAGAAGAAGAAATGGCACATTAAAGTAAACGAAAGTAAATCCATTCACGTCAATTTCATAATGCGAAAAGATACCGGCCCACCCATCTATCTAAATAATCAGTAAATCCCACTAGGAGGGGACCTAGGACACACCTTGGACTCAAATTGCGAAACATGTACTGGCTTATGGGAAAGAAATCCAAACTCTCACTGCAAAGTAAGGTACTCCTATATAAGGCTATCTTAAAACCAGTATGGACTTTTGGAGTGCAACTGTGGGGGACAGCGAGTAACGTAGATCAATGCAATTTTGTATGAATTATGAAATCATTTACAGCTTCTTTGATTAAGGTCCACGTTAAGGTTCAAAAATGTATTTTTCATTTTTATGAAAATTAATCACTTGTCAGACTACGACTATGTACGTTAAGGCAAGGTTGGGTTCAATTTTCCAACTGAAAAAAAATCATAATTCCGATTGTATACTTACAGGTCGAGCAACAGGAAGAGAGTTATAATTCTCTACGTAAAAGTTAAATTTGCAAAAACGGCCTATTAATAAATTTGTCAATCATTTTTAATTTGTACCACTGGGATGTGAAATAAATTAACTACACTTCATGTCGTTAGTTCATTACAATTTACATTATTATACCGAATACAAGTACACAGAAATGGTCTTCATTTGCAAAAATCATACATACATGTGAGTCGATAAAGCTGGAGTATATGCAGATCTGTCAGTCGATAATGGTTCAAATTTATTTTATTTTATCTTGTATTTTTCTCTTAAACTTGAAAAATTTGCATTTTGTATTTTTTAATTGCATGCGAAAATAACACACTTTTGTCATAGCTGTACACACAGTTTTTAAAATTAACAAAAAAAAAACTGTGTTAAATAATTTTTATTTACAGTTAGAACTCTATTTTAAGCGCTCGTCGTCACCGTCAAATAAACACAGATGAATATTTGAACGATCCATTAAAATATCTATTCGAGTTAATTGGAAACATCGACGTTCCATGCATGTTTAATTCGCTAAAAGCGGGACCTTTTTGCATCTTTAATGCGCGATTATTTTCATTTTGCCTCCGTCGCTGCATAATTCAGCCGCTTATGGAATTGTCATGGGATGTAGCATCGAACCCCCTCTTGCCGACCGTCTCCCCACGGCCGTCCATTGCATTCCCCGTCCTCCGTGAGTATTTTTGTAGTTCTTCGCGCGCATACCTGGGGCTCTCTCAGTTCGCTCTTTTTCCACTGCCTTCATTTGCATATTATTTATGCGGACTTTATTGCTCGTATGTACGACTATTATAAGAGATCGTGCGTGACACATGTTATAAGTCAGAATGATATTCTGAACTTTGCAGGGGAGAATATATGTACGAGATTTCCAAATGTTAACCGGCTGAGTTAATGATGGAATTCGCTCGACGGGCGGTCACCATACCCGCCACGAACTCCCGATGTTTCGACGAATTCGCCCTTCAAATACTATCAACGATTTGTTCAGACTCTATATTTCGGTAAAGTTAATGACACTTGTAAGTTTATCTAATGAAAGGAAATTAACAAAATCATTCGTCACTGTGTGAAAGGGACGCACTTACCAGTAATTTAATTTAATTAGGTCTACGAACTATTTTGAAATTCATTCCAAAATAATACACAGTTGATATTCCTCTTGATTGAATAAAATAAAATTTTAGAAAAAATATATATGTATCAATATGTACAGTAAATTACTAATATGTGCATTTGTAGAGTGTATGGCTCGTTTTTTTTTTTTATATTATTTCATTCTTAATAGTTCTGTTAACTTAATTCATCGAAAACTATTTAATTGATGGATCAACTTGAGAGGGCCTTTCTAGGGTTTATTGCATAGTCATTTCCTCACACTGCGTTAATTCTCATTGAAAATACTCAAAAACATATGATTTTCTTCACTCGTTCTTGTCCAGGAAGTATTATTATAATTTTATATGCTTATATGCGAATAGATTTCTTGTCTTATATGTGGCATATCAATGGGATGTAGAATCCAGGCGATTTGTTGAAACGCATCATTGAAGGAGTGTACACTTATATTTGAATATACATTTTCATACAAAAATGGAATAAAATCTCATAAAAAGATTCTAGAATAAATTGTTCTTGAAATTTTCAAACGAATCCATCCCAATGCAAACATAACCCATATTGATCCCAATCAAAAAAATAACGAGGTATAAATGATGGAATCCATATCCAGATGCATAGGAATAGTCTATCATCAGAAACGGGGAACTTGCATTCGAAACGCCTGTATGGCGCCTTTTGCTCCAACACAGGAGATAGAAGTCGAAGAAGAAGAATCGATGTAAAAAATTTTAATTCTTCGTTGAATTTGGATTGGTTAATGTTAGGTTGGACTGGGATCGATATTTTTGACTGAAATAGAAATAAATTCTATTTCTAATTCTTTTTCTTCTTATTTTTTTATATGGATAACAATATAGGTACGTTCATACTTCTTCTGACGTTGAAGCGAAGTTGAAGTGGCTTACGCTTTGTTCATTTTCCTATTGGGTCTATTATCGTCCGTGCAGCGTTTTCTCGTGTATATTACTTATTATTTTCATCTCGTCATTTGTCCTGATTTATAAATTCTACTTTTACTCTCACTGTTGAGATATTTTTCCGCCATACGATCTCATCTCTTAAGTATTCTGAGATTCAAGATGCTTTCGTTGTTTGATCTCTAACTTCACTCTATCAATAGTTGCACATATTCCTATATTCTTTATACAGTGTGGTGATAAAATTTGGAACAAAATTCATAAAAATCAAAAATCGCTCGGACAGGTCAATTTTTGTTTTTAAATGCCGTCTTCTGACGTTAATTTTTTTTGGATTGACGTCATTTGTTTTTGCACAATGACGTCATCATAATTTTTTTTAAATGACAACCCCCACTTTTTTCGTCTGTTTTTAAGAAGAAGGTCTTCTTACTACTTAAACGGTGATGTAAAAAAATTGGTGCCTCACATAACAATTTTTTTGAATAAATGACACATTTACTTCAGATCGTCAGTGATTATAATTTAGTAAAAATAATAATCGTAAACATTCTAAATTAAAGCAAATAACAGTAATTTATGTATCTAAGACGAAGAGTGAAGCTTTAAGGTGCAATGACGTCATTATCGATTTTTTTAAATGACACATCTTATTTTTTTCTTTTGCTTTTGATAGCCCTCCTTGATGTTTAAGTGGTGATTACCGAATTAATTCTTTACATAAGAACTTTTCTGAAAAAAATTACCATTTTTCTTCAAAAAATTAAAATTTTTGTTTAAAAGAAAAAATTTATATGTGACATTTATTCAAAAAAATTGTTATGTAAGGTACCAATTTTTTTACATCACCGTTTAAGTAGTAAGAAGGTCTATTAAAAACAGAAGAAAAAAGTGGGGGTAGTCATTAAAAAAAAATTATGATGACGTCATTGTGCAAAAACAAATGACAACATTGCAAAAAAATTAACGTCAGAAGACGGCATTTCAAAAACAAAAATTGACCTGTCCGAGCGATTTTCTTAAAAACATTATAGAACGCTTTTATGAATTTTGTTCCAAACTTTATCACCACACTGTATAAATTGAAATCCTTATACATATCTTTTTTATAATGTTATTTTTTCTAAGGACCAATAGATTGATAACGAATCTCCTGTACATCTAAAATAAAATTTTTCGAAATACCCACCAACTGAAGTTGCGTAATATGTTTCTTCCACCAAATACTCTTCTTATATTTTTTATCCCAAACAGTTAGTAAGTAATAGCTATACATGACGGTATGTACTAAAGAATTTACGCCTCCAACGAAGACACCACTACCACCAGGTAGAAACTTTGTCGCACACCACGCCAAGGCTACCATGCCTGCGTGATGGTAAACGTGCAAGAATGACACTTGATTTTGTTTCTTCCTCAGTACAAAAAACACCTACAAAAAGCAAATATTAGAAAATCGTTTGATTTGACTTTATTGTCAAAATCATTTTGAATTTGAATAAGTAATATACAATTTTTTCTGGAGAAAATATTGAGTTGGTAGGAAAATAATTGCGGTTTAAGACTTTCAAATTCAAATTCATTTTTCTCGGATAATTAACTTTTTTTAATAAAAGTAAGAACCATTAGAACCGACACATTTTTGTCAATTAATTATAAGTTCATTTATTCCGGTCGTGTAAAATTCCGGAGTTCTGGAACTGATAAGTTCTCGAAATGCACTTTCGGCAGCAGCTCGGTTGTTGAAGACCTTACGCTGTAAAAATTTGCCGAAATGCTTAAATAAGTGATAATCTGTTGAGTGAAAAAGGAAAAGTTACATAGCCTAAATCAATTTTTGGAGGATGAATTGTGCGACGTATTGTCAGTCAGGCAATGTCGTTCAGCAAGATTTGACCTTTTCTATTGACTATTACGGAGACCAGACGTCGCAGTTCTTGGTGCATTTTGTCGATTTCTTGGCAACACCTCTCAGTAGTAATGGTTTAAAAAGGATTTATAAATAACCTCATTACAGGTTGCAAACCAACAGACAGAGTCACCATAATTTATTCTGAATTCAGTTTCACGAAATGCTTTGGGGTTTCATTTTTTCATTTCCTAGCTGTTTTAAGTGGTGCAAAACTCTTGGATCCTAACACCTAACTTCTGTGCAATATTTTGATTTGTTGTACGTGGTTATAATTCACCTAACTTCAATTGGTCGTTATCAACTGAAGAAGGGCGCCCGCCACGTCTTTCATCTTCAAGATTCTTGTTCCCAGCACGAAATTTTTGGAACCACAATTTCACAGTACTTGACATTGTCTACACTAAATGCAGTGTTGTTGTGCGGTTTATGCTGCTTTACCACTTGTCACTTGTTTTAAATTCATAGAAAAATAATGCTCTTATTTGCTTCTTTTCCATCTTTTATTCAATAGCTCATTGTGAAGTAAAATTAATAATAAAACTAAAGGCCATGATACCAAAATGCAGACCAAAATATTACAATAAACAGGATGAAATTGAAACTGAAAAAATTAAAGTTAAAATACAGAAAAGAAAACCTCAATTATTTTCCAACAAACCAAATACATAGGAAATAATTTTATGGCAGTCCTAGTTTGTTCGTATTTTTCGTAAGTTAAAAGTTACTAGCACAACGAGTTTTTTTCAAATTTTAGTTAATTTTTTTTTTTTTGTATATATTTCAACATATATTGAGGTTTGGACTAAGTTAGCTCTCAACTGTTAAAATAGCATATTTAAGAATTAAACTATTTAGAAGGAAACATGCAACTTTTATTTTTGATTTAATTTATAATTTAAAAATTATTTTGCGGATTAATTTGTTCGTAAAATTGAAAATTTATTCACAAATAAAATCAATCATTCATTCAAATTCTTAAAGTCATATTACATGAATATGAGCTCAAATCGTTATACAGCAAAACCTATATACAAAAGACAAAGCATATGAAAGGTCAACTAAACAATAAGAATTAGTTCAAATACCTCGACTTACCGTATCGAGTAGATCGACGAGTTTAATAATGAAATACATCCAGATGTGTGCCACTATTGCTAAGGCATCTTCACTGTTCGAAGTATCGACGGGTTCACATAAATTAAAAACGAACAAAATCTTAGTAAAAAACTAAAATAAATGTAAATTATTTAAACAGTTAAACATGTCGCCATAAATAAATCTTACCACTTGAACTATGTATATACATAATACAACTTGTATTATATTGTAAATTATGAGAATTTTGTCTATGTTGAAAGATTTTCTGTTTTTCATGTAATTCGGACCCCATTTAAGAACGAAATGTAAATATAATCCGATTATTATTAATGTTGGAAAAGGGTGCTCCATTAGAAAAAAATCGGCCACCCGTGGATCTGAAAAATTTCATTCATTTCTCAGATAATGATAATAATAATATTGTTTTGAAATAATGAATCAGATGTTAAGACAACACAATAATATGAGAATGATGGATTTAGAAATTTCATATTTAAATAATAATTAATGGAAAGGATTTCTTTCCATTTGAAAAAGCTCTTATAATATGAAGTTGCGGTTATGTGTTCTTTCAAACAATTCTACTTAACTATTTTTTTTTTCACAAAAATATATTCAGTACTTACCACTCCATTCCGTCATAGCATAGGAATACAAATCCATGGCACTTTTAATTATTAAAGCCATATTTCTAACAATTTCGTATTAAACTTACTGTTCAATGTGCGTGACATGTACATACGACAACCCGTAAAAATGCACATTAATGAATTGTTTAAAACAGTTTATGGACGAGTCATTAAATTGACTTTCTTCAATAATTTTACTTTATATGCAAATTTATGTGCATACCTGTTACTATTGATATATAAAAGACAAAACATTCTATTGGCCGAGTAAAATTCATAAATTTTTGAAATGTAAATATAATTCAACTGAGTTTTGTCTACTTTTATAAAGGAAGTTTTCGTGACACAAATTGGCAGGGGGGGGCATTATATATGAAATATAGTATCCTAAGCTGAAATATCATTCACTGGTACATACAAAATCAATATACGTGTCGTAATTTAGTCCCATTTAACCTTTGAAAACAACAAGAACAAGAAGTTTGAATATACAGGGTCCTGCATAGTAGCTCCGTTCTTCGATTTCTCATTTCGTGTTACACATAGAGATTTCTAACAAAGGCAGCGTTTAACTAGACACAAATGAGCATTTCAGGAAATTATTTATGAATATACAGGCTGTCCCGAAAAAGATCTGTGTGGCCGCGTGCCATTTTTTTACATGGGACACCTAGTATCCGTTTGCATAGTTCGAAGTGTTTTGGGGGTATCTATTGATATCTAACTTTTTTTTGAATTTGATTCATGCATTCCGCCGTAATTAGCGATTACTTCAAAAAACTTAATTTTACATACTAACATTAAAGAAACCGCTGCGGTTACAAACGTAAAATTATTTGGCGCATTTTTTAGCAAAGGTTGACGGATGCTGCAGACAAAGTTTTGTGTCATTGCAATATACAGGGTGTTTAAATTTCATTACGACATTACGAGAAATTCATCTTCATTTTTCTCATGTTTTTCAAATGGAACACCCTGTATATTTTTACGTGAGTATTTGTAGAATTCAATTCTGAAGATTTTTCATACAAGGACCATATGGCTGTCTTTAGCCGTTTACTAAAAAACAGGAAAAATAACATCATGTCTGTCTGAAAGAAGGTAGAAATATCATGATGCTATAGTTTTTACAGAATAATAAAACGTGAATGATGTATTGCTTTAAAAAAATACTCAAATGTGTGAGGTGGTCCTTATTTCTTTGACGGCCAATTAAATGTGAAGCGTACCTACGTTTGATGAAAAACGTACTACCAAATTATTTACAACAGTTGCCACTTGTCAGAGAGAGAATATGGTTTCAACATGATGGTGCACCCGCTCATCATACGCAAGCAGTGAGGGAACATTTAAATTTAGTATTTCCAAATAAGTGGTTAGGGAGAGGCTGACCGCAGCAATGGCCGGCAACATCACCCGATCTCACTAAAATGGAGATGTGGGGACATTGTTTATCGGGAACTACCAACTACTGTAGAAAATATGCATGAACGTATTCGAAATGTATATTCAAAAATAATTTCCTGAAATGCTCATTCATCTCTAGTTTAACGATGCCTTTGGTAGAAATCCTTAAGTCTAACAGGAAATGAGAAATGGAAGAACGGAGCTAATATGCAGGACCCTGTATATGTTAGAGAAAATGGCGATTATATCGAAAATCTCCTGTTTTAGTTCGTTTAGTGTTATTTGTTATTGTTTGTTTATTAGTTGTTTACTTTATTCGTTTATAGTTAGTTTATTTATATATTTTTCTTATTTCTAATATTAAATAGGTATCTATTTGTTTTCTGACTTAATTTTTTAAAATCATCGCCTGCTAAGAATTTAAATACGACCGGAATAAAGAAAACTTAATAAAAACCATAATAACTCAAAAACTAGAAGAGATAGATATAGGATATGCTTAATAAAAATCAAAGCACTTATTAATAGGGATTGAATGATCTAAACATATACAGGCTGTTCTATTTAAAAAAATTGAGATATGCCCAATTCAAGTTGACTGAGTTTGCGCTTTAAGAACGAACACCCAGTATATTAAAATACAACCGTAAACACATCTGAAGGTGTAAGTAGGTCTGTACTAAGATATTTCAAAATTTGGTTCATTTATTCTAAGAGGTAATTAAAATACAACAGCTTTTTTCAAACAATGTAAGTGACATGATTTTCAGAAAATCAAAAATATCTCGGAAATTAACGAGTTTAGGGCTGGGTTATGTTATATCTTTTTTGTTCATATTTTATTGGTACTTCCAAATATACAATAATATTGTGGGTATTGTATTGAAAAAAACAAAATTGAAGTCTGTATCACAGTTACGAAACACCCTGTATACATACCAATAATTTTAAATTATAGACCAATCATAATACTACAACAATTTGTAGAAACTTTTTTTCTATCCGTTACTGTTTACGAGTTATTGAGGAATTCCCTGCCAGTGAAACACTCTATATAAAGTACGCGCATAAAGTATGAAATAAATTCACTAAAAAATAAATAAAATATTTTGGAAAAAATCTTCGAACAGGTCGATTTTATTTGATAAAAATACTCAATTATGCACGAAAGTCGATTATCAACCTTCATTTGTTTTTGAGTAATGACGTCATCAACTTTTTTTTTTTAATGGAATCTCCCTACTTTTTTTCTTGATTTTGAGAGATCTTTTCATTGTCGAACCAACAGTAAAAAATCTTACATACAAAAAATTTCGAGTAAAAAAAGGCGATGATGTCATTACTCAAAAACAAATGAGGTTGATAGTCGACTATCATGCAAAAATGTTTATCAAATAAAATCGACCAGTTCGAGGAGGATTTTTTCCGAAATTTTACTGAATTTATTCTATAGTTTAGGCACGTACTGTATAATAATGTGACACGTTAAAATAGAAGATGAAACAATTGACGGAACAAACGGAAATACGCAGAAAAGTTGGCGGGGGCTTGTTTTATTAAAAAGGCAGAAATACAGAACAAATAACAGTATTTAAAAGAAATGTCTAATGAGCAGAATAAGAAAATGGGAAAGAAATTAGAGGAACAATTTTTGCAAACAATCTATTCAAGCTTGAGAATGGAAAATAGCAAATGAAAGAAACTTGTGAGGAATTGACTATCGCCATTTTGCAAATAAAAATTCATTCAAAAGCCGCGAAGCTCGTTATGCTGCTTTTCTATTGACGATAATTTACGTTTTATATTCATTGCAATATTATCATGTATTACCCGTACACAGAGGAATCGTTTGGAAAACTCGTTCTCCATCCGATACAAGAAATACGCTCATGTTACATAATACGTTTCGAAACGTGCAACCCCCATATTCACATATTGAACAACAAATTCTAATTGAAGTCGAAAATTATGAGCATTTTTTTTTAAATTTATATCCTTTTACTGTTTTTTATTATCGTTTATCATTGAGATTTATCTATTAGTTGCGATAATTTTTTGAAACATTTCTGTTCCGTTTTAAAGAAGAAAAAAAAACGTTGGACATAATATTTTTTCTTTTTGTCAACGAGGATTTTTTTTTTGACCACAAAGTCATTCTTAGCACTACAATTTTTTGTCTTAAATTTTGTTATCTGTTTAAAAACTCCCCTTCAAGGTTTATTGTTTGGTCCCTTATGGTTTCTAATTCGTGTCAATTGTGAGCATTTTTTAAAATTTATATCCTTTTACTGTTTATTATTGTTTATCATTGAGATTTATCTGTTAGTTGCGCCTCGATAATTTTTTGAAACATTACTGTTCCCTTTAAAAAAAAAAAAAAAACATTGGACATAATATTTTTTCTTTTTGTCAACGAGGATTTTTTTTGACCACAAAGTCATTCTTAGCACTACAATTTTTTGTCTTAAATTTTGTTATCTGTTTAAAAACTCCCCTTCAAGGTTTATTGTTTAGTCCCTTATCGTTTCTAATTCGTGTCAATTATGCTCCATGGTTGATTCATATAATGTTAAAATCATAAAGCCGCAGTCGTGCCGGGCTTTATATAAAGTGATAAGAATTTGAGCCTCGATGCGACGACATAATCCGGGCGTTATGGAATTTGCTCCGGGGGAAGTGACGGATCAGGACGATTTCCCAAGAGCACTGTACATTATCAAAGATAGGACCGCTTCGCACGGCCTCGAGTGCATGCAATCTCATGTTAACCCGAGCCATGAATATGTTCGGGTAAATTTTACAAATTTACAAGATAACCCGTCCGTATCGATCGCGACACGTTTTAATCGGCGATTTTTTAATTAAATTAATTTATTGTGTGGATTGGAATCGTTCGCTCGTTTCCCTTTCGACGTCATCGAGCAGTTGAATTAGCGAGACGCTCCATTTTCACCTCTGGTTCGCATAATTCGTCTAAATATGGTCTCCGAGGTTTACTTTACTCGCTAAAACGATGCAGCGGTGTGTAGTTTAAATGCATGTGTACCAACGGTTTGAATTATTATCTGCTTCGGACTAAACTGTTAAATTTAGTAATACGGCGAGACGATGTATTTAATTAAAGTATTTTCTCTATTCATGTTGGTTTTAACGCTACGTAAATGGAAATCGCGACAAAAATCCAACGTTGTTGACGGCAAAAAAAATTACGTAAACTAAATTACTTTCTCCTTTCCATTCATCAAAAACTTAATGAACGCATTGCATATTTACGTTTCGATCGTAAATATGACCAAACTTGGTTACCATGCGAAAATACACGTCGGAAAATGTCGAAATATTCCCAATTAGATTACAATTTACGCGCGATCGCGATGCGGTGAAATTCGAACTCGCCATGAATATCAAGTAATAATGGCAACGTGATGAACCGGAGCCGGCCTCCGCCGGTGAATCGGGACGTGAATAATTAAGCGGTCGTTCATCACGACCGGACTCGTCCGGATTGAACAAATCGGCTCCGAATTGCTCGTTTTTGCGCGCTATCGGTTCGATTTCGCCGCCTTCTTGTCGTTTTGCGTGTATTATTTAGGAGGACGGACGCCGCTGCACTCGCGATTTACCTATGTATACGCCGAACCGTACGCAATAAAAATCGACTGGGATTGTAATCCGATTTGGACGTGAAATATCGCCGGGGAATTGTGAATAAAAAACGAAATTCCTACGGATGCATGTTTTAAGGGAAAAAATTGTAATTGAAGTGACGAGGGACGCGCGCGCCTTTTGGAAGATTATCAAATTAAGACCAAACAGTCGCTGTAATATGATGTTTATGTAACCGTCAAAATTGTTTTTTGTCCTTTGATTCCGTCTCACTTCTTGTCCCAAGTTCTCGAAGAACTTAACTGGACTGAGAGGGAGTAAAAAGGTCCTCTAGGAAAATTATGGACGGATGCGTATTTCATGTCAAAAGTAATTGTTTTGAAGAAAAGAATAATAGTTTCCGCGTTTTTTTAATTTTCCCTCTTAATACCACCGAGTTCTTTTCTTATTTTATTATAATGTTTTTTGCCCTTTTTCTTCATATCCATTCCTCTACCTTGCTATTCATTCCTCTCTCTGATTAGAAGTTGGCATTGACGGAGCAAAACCTTAACACGTCAATATTTATTAAAAGTTATCTTCGTCCCTGTCTCGTCGCTCCATTTTCTCCACCACCATCTTCTGCCGCCCTCGTCTCCTTAAGGACGATGTATTCCGGTGTCGATTTCTCTAGTCTTAGGGTTCTTTGCGTCCACTTCTGGAGTTCTCCTTCTGGAATCTCCATAGATTAGGATGCTATTGACACAGCTCCTCCATATACTTGTCTGTTCCTTCCAGTTTGGAAAAAATCCTTCGCAACCCTTCTGTTTTTTTTGCCTTTTTAGCCGCATACTTCATATGCTTTCCGTATGTATTATTCTCACTGACGACTCATCCTAGATATATCCATTTTTAATTAATTAATTACTAGCTCTGCACGGCTAATAGGCCCCTGGCTTGATAGGTTATCTTTTTTCATTTCTTTCTATCTTTTGCTTTCTCTCTGCAGTTGCTGATCTTCAAAGTCTTTACATCTCTCACTACCTCGTCCATCCATCTTGTTTTTGGTCTAACCTTGTTTCTTTTTCCAAATTCCATTATCCTTTTAGGCATTCTTTCTTACTACTTGTCTTCTTTTGTAAGAAATAAAGAAATTTTCACCGCCACTTGAAAAATTGTTTTCTTAGGTTGTCGTAGATCGTTGAAAAGAGTAAAAAATACCATCAATCAGAAATTTAAAATGGCGTCCATAAAAAAGAAGTTGAAGTTCCAAACTTATTATTAAGATTTTGATTGGTATCCGTTTCGTTTTTTCTTTTTTTTTATACATCCCCCTTGTCATTAGATCCTCTTCTTTCTTATCTGTATATCTCACTTTTTATCCAATCCTTTCCCTTCGTTTCCATTTCTTTTCGTTCCTTCGCCATAATATATTTTCGTTTCCTCCTATTTCTGGCCTTTCTTCACTTTTCTCTTTCTTATCCTTACACTTTATTCCTCTTTTTAACTTACCAATCTAATACAACCTAATGTTTATTGCTGGAGTTCCCAAGCATCCTGAACCAATTAAAACATGCTTTTCGTTAATTGCATACCACCAATATTGCAACTCATCATCAACTCTTGGATTTCTACCAAATACTTATTTCTGTTGGAATATGTAGATTGGATTAGGCTGATTATATTTAAAAAAAAATCATCATCAATCATTTTCAACACCATCTACTATCATTACGGCATCGTCTCCAAAGATTTCCAATCATATTTCTTAGTTACCGATGATAATTATCTTCATTCAGTTCTTTCTCGGTGTGCTTTGGGTTTAAAGTGAAAATAATGGGAATACGAGTTTTTCCTTACCTTGACTATTGGCACGGTGTTTATATTTTTTTGTTTGGCTGGAAGATATCGCCGATAGTAACGACGTGAATGCACGTAAACTAAATAACATACACTTTTATTCACGTACAATGTAAATGATTGATAAAGAATCTTACATTGCGTGAAGCGGCCGTTTTACACTGCCAGAAAGGACAAGCAGAGCCCAATGTCATTGTTACAAACGACAATGGTTTTCTTAAATGCATAACATTATACAGGGACGTATCCAGCCTCACGCTTAAGGGCAATACGTACATGGACCTAATACATTCGACATTAAAAAATATTGAAGTTTTATAAGAAATCTTGCAAAAATGTGGATTGGGTGTTGGTAATCGAAAATTGTTCGTAATCGAAAATTTTCTTAAGTCTCAGAGCAAAATAATAAATATACAATAAAACATTTTTCAGTTATTACAAAGCAGTTGATTCGTTTGTAATTAATATCTCACGACTTGGGCGAACATGTGGGCGCGCCGACCTTGTTTACGTTACGTAAACAATAAAATTACCGACCGACGATCTTAAAACATGTTTTATCCAGACCGTTATCTAGAGTTTTAAACGCTTTTGATGATCCTTAAATGAAGGACCATTGCACGGGGCCGAGACAACAAATTGCAAAATTTACGCTGTTGTTGATTAATTTTCTCGTCTTCTTTCTACATGACCGACTCAACCATCACGAAATGGTGTTCGTCGTGTGTTAATGCAAATAAAATCTAAGAAAGTGAAATCTTCTGCTAGGCAATTGTTTACACAAATCGTCGATTTATACACGTAACGCTCGCAATTGTTTTAACTTTCACCATTCGTATACAATTAAGGAAATACCCTCATCTCATGTATAAAAATCGTATGACCTTTTAACTTTCTAACCGCGCGTGTGTCGTTAAATTTCACCGTGACGCGCCGCGTGAAATTTGCATTGCTTTTTTTTACTCAAATGCATCGACTCTTATTATTTATGGATTTGCGAGGTTTGGTCGCGATGGTAATATTTGGATTGCGCGAGTTTTTCGTATCGTCGTGTGTTTGAACTCCTTTTTAAATATTTATTGGCTGAAAGTGGATTTCTTGTAGTGGGCCGTGGATTTTGTCTTTATATTTTCCATACGTGTTTCGTTTCGGTTCATAAAATATTTTTCAGTTTCTCTGTGTCGAGTTTTTGACGATTTTTTCCCCTGGCAGAATTTTGCAGTTTTTTATATATATATATATATATATTTTTCTTTCTTGAGCGTGCAACCAAATTAAAACTCAAGTTGAAAAAAAAAAAAAAAAAAAAAAAAGTATTCTATCAACCAAGAATTTGACACTAATATATTTTTTTATTTTTTCAATTTTTATTTTTTCCAAATAACAAAATGGTCGAATTTAATAACTTTAACACGAGAAGAATTTTTTTCTCAAAATGTGCGATCACAGTTATTTTTATACACGCGTTCTAAGACACCTGTATACAGGGTCTTCCAAAAAAGAGGGAACACTCAATAACTTTATTATTTTGAGTTTTACAAAAAAACGATGAAATAGTTTTTTGTTTAAGAACATATGCGCTGTTTGGCGGCACCTTCAATTGTTTTTTCTCATTTTTGGTTAAGCCGGAAACTGACACAACTTTGGTTTTTTAAACGACACTCTGTATATCTTTTGACATTTTTTGATCCGTTACATTTTTTACTTTCCGTACATACCAAATTGTATGGGTGTTTTATAAGAAAATTTTGCTGTAAATCTCAAAATCATATTTCGATGTGTTCAAGACAGCTACTTAAAAAAAGCAAAATATCTATAGCCATGAAAACAAATTTCTT
>JAFFZR010017591.1:7455-17980 GCA_018397195.1 Lethrus apterus | reverse complement strand
GTTGCCATAGTTTTTGATCTTTATATGATATAAATATCAAAAACTATGGCAACGATCAATAGTTTTTGATTTTTATAATATAAAGATCAAAAACTATGGCAACGATCAATTTCTGTCAATATACATAACTGATTCCACGGGCGTCTTTTCGAATATTTTTAAGTGTTGATATCTGCCTTGTTATAACCAAATTGTTGTCAAAATTGTACCACTGAATTTGTTTTAATGCGTATTTTTGAATAATGAAACAATATACTGGGTGTTTCATTTAAATTTCCTGAATTTGAAATAAATCAGACCTACCGTCTCTTAGATATCGGCTGTTGTAAACGTCCTGGGACACCTGTATATTTCTTTATATATAAATTAATTTGTTTATTGCCCAACAGATACATATGATCCAATTTAAAGATTAAATTTAAAGATTTTACTAAATTTAATGTGATCTACGCTAAAGGCTAAAAGAGCTAAAAAAATTTAAATATATTTGTAGTATCGGTTCCTAAAAAAAAAATACTTTATTTCTTAGAATACTGCATTTACACAAGTTTGATGATACAAATTATATTTTTTAACATAAAGATTTTAATTCTAAGTTTGTAAATATATTTTAATACTTAATTTATAGTGGGGGCGTTTTATATTTTCGTGTTTTGTTAATTTTACAATACAAACAAATTCGATTCCGCGAATCAATGACCCAATCATAAATCCGTCGTTTATTGCACCTTTGGAGGTTTGTACTGTTGCTGTATTATACACCGGTTATAATTCAAAACTCAAAATGATTACTATCTGTTGCCTGGGTGGGCTGTTCGGCAAACAAGCCCTCTGGGATCACGAGTAAAGTTGGGATTGTTCGAGCATAAATATCCAGTTCGTACAACAACTACAAACTTCATCAGCAAACAATATGATAATATTGTACATTATCAAACCATTTTAAACGGGTATCTACAAACTTTAAATTATTATTTCAACAAGTGTAATGCGGCATTACAACACATTTAATTAATTTAAAATTTAATCTAAAAAATAATTTACTTGTTGAAACAAAATTCATTGGACGCAAGAAAAACATCATTTTAATGGAAAAAAAAAATAAACAAATAGATATGTAAATTTATATTGTCTTATTAAATCAATGCTTTATACAAACATTTTCCTTTTACGTTAAATAATAATATACAGGTTGTTCAAAGTTATCGACGCTATCTTCGTTATTTTCTGAGCTACAGAGTCCGTTAAATTAGCAAGATGAAGTGATTTTTCCGCTGATTGCAATGGTCCACACAAAAAATAATTGCGCATCACATTTCAGAGTCAACTCAGATCGTTAGATTTTTTTTAATGGAACAATCTGTATATTTATGTAGCAGTCAGTAGAAAATAAAATTTTGCACAAAGTTTTCTTATAATACTATATTCCAGAAATGAAAAACAAAAGAACTACGACGATTGGTCAAACCATCGCAAATGGAATAACGTCGTTAGTAGAGAAGCTACGGTGTTGGTCAATACATCAAAATGTGCAGTTTTTTCAGCTGATTACAATTGCATACTCAGAATTGCTGAAAGCTATAATTAGGTTCACCATTGATATTTCAGAAACCATGAGAGATAAAATATCGATTAAATTAGGGAAAAGTTGGGAATTTGGGGGCCAGTATAAAGCGAACTTTCAAAACTGGAAAAATTCCCTTAGCTTGCAAGCTATAATCAAAATTCTTTTTTTTAATTCATGATTATAGCGGAGTATTTTTTCCAGTTTAGTATAAACACTTTATACTGAATTTACTCATGTATTCAGAATCGTTATCCGACATCTCTTTTTCGAGATACGACTATCAACTATTTTTCTTATGAGCGTAATTTTGTAATTTTTTTCTCTGGCATTGTTATAGCCTTTTCGACGATCTACGAGAACCTAAGAAAACAATTTTGTCAAATATGTACAACAGTAAAAATGCCATTTTCCAAGAAGGCGTTGCAAATTCCTTTATTTCTTAGAAAAGAAGACAAGTAGCAAGTGACAAGTGAATTACGAACCCGTTGTTGAAATTAAATAATAACTGAAATGGTTTTCAAAATATCCAACTCTTCCCTAATTTAATCGATCATGTCTTTTATGATTTCTGAGATACCAATTGTGTGCCAAATTAAAGTTTACACCCTGTATACATAAAATTTTGAAAAAGTATAAAGTATATAAAGCTGCACAAAAGTAAAACAATTTTAAACTACATTGCGATAAATCAATGAAAAATTAAAAAAAAAATGTTATCAATTCAAGAAATTAATGTTTATTGAAAAATCTCGCCTGTAATTGTCTCAGCTGGCCGTAAGCTTTAATTTACGGCATATATGTACAACAAAACATATAATTTAATATCTAAGGCAATATTGGATGGATTTATAACGCAGTCGAGATGTATCACTGGACGCTAATGCAGTTACCGCTGTGATTGACGGCCGGTATCGACAGTTATCTGTCGTTGGGGAGGAAGGAAGTTGCCGCTGAGACGTACCGGAACAGGAAATATTACCCTGTTACGGTGTCACTTATTACTTTGTCCATCATGAACCGTAAATGGCAATAATTCACATATAAATTATGCATCTGTACCCAAGATTATAACGCTGTAACGGCGTATGTAACGTATCATTTTGAAGAATTTATTTCAACGATAAACGTAATGTTGCAAGAAATTAATCCTTTGACATAAATTAAATATAATGTATGTCAATTAAAAATTACTGGCGCAATAGGAAAATTGTTTTTTTACAATTTTTGTTAAATTTGATTTACATATGAAAATCCACTTTCCACAGAAAAATCAGAACTTTCATAATATCCACAATACATGCTGATACATTTTAAGAACAAACGATTAACGAAATTCGTCTTTTGCTAAAGACGTTGTTCTTGTTCAGAACTATCGGCGAAAATCAAGATTTTCGATTATTTTAATTGAATTATATTACATAATTCTATTAAATTCTCAGATAAGTTATTAATTATAATTGCATCATTTCTCTATAAAAATTTAAGATATCCTAGTAAAATAATTGATAGTAATGAACCAGTCATTTGCTTCTTGACAAGTACGTTTAAGTCTAGGAAACGTTTAATTTATGATGGATAACTCTATTTCTATCCCAATTATTATCTACGGTTTCTATTAATAATGAAAAAAAAAAAAGACGCGTAGCAATTAGTGCCATTAAAATTCTTGTACCAAGTTTAATGGTTGACAATTTTAAATGCAGATGTTAAAGTAAATGTAACTGCTGGCGGCTTTCAATAATTAATTGCATAATTAAAATCGTTTATCATCACCATGATGTTTTCAAAAATTCAAAGCTATTTTAAAATCAAAGAAAACTTTTATGAATAAATAGAATAAAGTGCTAAATATGTGTGTGTATAAAACATTGTTCGCATTTCGCCAATACAACGCGTTCGTGATTTAGGCGAATTAGGATTTATGTCGGATACGGTGTTATGGGTCCAGCGAGGTCAAACTACTATGCAAGATTTCAATCTCAACTCCTTAAATCAAACAATCACCGGTTCCGGCATAAATCCACATCAGCTTGCCCGCTCTGGAGATTTTAAAGGACGCCTTGGTCCCTCGTTATAACGTACGTTCCATCTGATAGAGCAAACGTTCGTAACTATTAACCTGCTTTCTCAACAAACGCCTTGACACACGAAATTACGCGTCGTTCTGTTATTCGAAAACATTTTACAAAAGAAATTCTGTGCACGGTGCGTGCCGTAATAAGAGGGCAGTGGGACATTTAGCCATGCGGTTGCTATGATATATGACGAGGGAGAATACAACCTTGGCTTTTACATTGATTTGGTCACGTTCTCGCTACTATCATCCTTTTTGAGTCCGGCTTAAGGTATAGCTGAGTTTAATTAAATACGGACAATTTTTAACGTCAACTATTAATGAAGGAACGATGTGGAATTATTTAATAAAATTATGAATCACTAAAATATTATTAATTAAAAATGCCTATGATAAACTCAGACTGCGAAATTTTTAAACCTCATGCATAAAGGTAAAAATTATTATTATATTAATATTGTCGTTCAACGCATTTTCTAATATTTAGTTTCAAAATTATAGGTAAATTGCATTAATGTGTAATTTTAAAACATAAAATCGACCTGTTCAAGAATAAGACGAAGATGAAGACGAAAATACAGAATTGGAGTCTGAGTAATGTGTTAAGTTTGTTGAGTTTGATGAGTTTTTTTTTTTATTATACTAAATTTCAAAACCCATCAAATAATTTTGACCAGTTTTTTCATACAAATACTCCTCTGTGCAATGTGATGTCACCATTAATGTCTACGAAAATAAAACTTCAAATCCAAACAATATTTTTTAAATTTAAATTAAGTTTATAGCGCATAGCGTATAGCGTAATTTAAAAACCGAGTTTTGTGTCACAGTATCCTTTCTCCACTCACACTGAAAGAAACGTAAGTACACCCAGGACATATTACAAAGTGAACATAACTCTTAAGAGTGAAGTCGAAGGCATGTAGTAGACCGTCTCATAATTCACATCTGGTTTTATTGTTGTACACAATAGTAGCGCGGCGGTGGTTATTGGCTCTCAATAATTCACGGCGACTCATAACGGGACCCCGCGATACCGCGATCGCTCGAACCCTCTCTTCACATGCGGTTCCCCCTGAAACGCGCATATTTCCAATTCGATTTTCCATCAAATTCGTCTTCACAGAATGCGGTAATAGCAAAAGGAACGTGCACAGCCGAAGCCTGCAATTTTAGGGCCGTGAATCAAAATATATAGTCGCTACAGTCTTTGAATTTAAAATAGGCGTTTCCATGAACGGATGCATGTTGAAACTCATTTTGGTTTTATAATCAATAAAATTTACTTCATTATTTAAAAAAAATCGTATTATATACTAATAATATTTAATTAATTTAAAAATTCTTTTATATAATATTTCATAAAATATTTTTATTTGAAAATACTTCTAATGGAAGCAAGTAAAGGTCATGCGTAAATAAATTTTAAGGCATCGATTCTTAAATAAAAGGCGAGATTTGCAACAAGTAATGCTGATATATTTACGCAATCATAACTTCTACTTCGGGGAAACAAGATCTGTCTTATTATGAGAATCGTATCGTCATTTAGTTCTAAGTTAAACTTTCTGAAGGAACTAGCTGAGAAATAAATTAGAAGCTTAATTGGGCCTCTCACAGTGCTGGAATATATTTTCTCAATAAAAGTATTACTTTACAAATCTATCATACCTATATATTTATTGATATCTACAAGCAAAATATTGAAATAAACAAGAGTTAAGAAATGTTTCGATGAAATTCATACCACAAAAACGATAAATACAAGTTTTTTATTTTCTCATTTATATTAGAGCGCGACGTTTGTTTGTTACGTTTACCCATTAGTTAATCAAACTACTCCTGTTGTTTCCTGTCATTTTTCTAACCATTAATAATTTTTCATATGTTGGATTATTGCGTGGTAAATCCTAACTTTCTTTTGTTTTCCGTTACTATGAATTATTACCCCTAGATATTTGAAATCCTCTACCTGTTCTATGTTCTCTCCTTTTCATTTTGATTTTTTCACTGTCTTGGACCATTACGTTTGTCTTCATCGTGGTTAATTTCATACCATTCCTCTGTAGTGAGAAATTCCACACTTTTATGTTATTCTGTAGTCCGCCTATATTTCCTACAGCAAACGCACATTCTGTGATTTCTGTATGGCTTCATATACTTATTTTATCTCTACGCCATCTGCATCTCTTGTATATCTTTGTCCATGTTATCTGTCTTAATTTCTACTTATTAAGAAATTCTACTTAAAACCAAGTTTTATTGTTTGGAAAAGTTTGTTACGTACGATGTTTAAACAATTTTGTTTATTTTAATTGTCGACTTGCGTGTAATTTGTTATTATCGTTAGTTCTATTTTTCTTCTTATTATTATTATTTACTACTAAGTTATGGCGTTTGTAAATTGCTATGTGAACACTTTGTACTGTCAAATATGATAGGTAAATAAATATCTTATATTATCTTATCTTATCTCATTTTGTTGTCTCAACTTGTAGTTCATGAAAATATTATTTTGTTTTTACCTTTTATTGTTGAACTTTGGGTTTGTTTATCTTTTCTGATATTTTGTATTGCTTTGAAAATTATTTTTTTGCAATCTTTAAAATCTATTTCAAATTCTACTCCAGATTGTTTCCATCCTTTCTCCTTTTCAATTCTTACGATTTTTTTAACATATTTTTTCTATTCTTTATATTCATTACATTATTTTTTGTTCTTTTTGTAGATAGCTTTACAGTTCCTTTTTTACTTGTTTTACGTTTTCATTTCACCAAGCTGTCATTTTTTTACTCTTCTATGGTTCTGCCATTCATTGTTATCCCTTTTTCTTCTATTGTTTTTCGTGTATTTATTTTATATCTGTCTCTTCTTTTCTTACTTTGTAATATTTTTTCGTAATGCAATTTGCAATTATTTTAAACTAAAATGCTTCGAGTACAGTAACGTCTATTTTATTCCTATATGGTTGAAATATCGCTTGTGCTTATGGTAATGAAACACAAAATTTTCGTTGATTGATTTTATCGATATTTCGTCTAGGTTCTAGGTTATTATGAATTTATGTGTGCTAGATGTGTTCATTTTATGTACTGTATATTAGCAACGACAATTTCTTCATAACACACACTATGCATCCAGAAAATGTCTACGCACTTACTACTTTTGAGAAGTACATGTACCATTTTAAAATTAGTAAGAAATACAAAAGGCTAAAAAGAAGGTATTCTGAAGGCTTAATGCGCGTTCTTCTTCAAAACAAAACCGTTCCACACATTCCAATCACGTAGACTGCGAGAAAAATTGCGACTCACTACACCTACCCTGAGGCGAGAGGGAAGGGATTTATCGGAGAGCTATTTCAAGGGTGGAAATATATAGAGGGAGGTTAAAAAGATTTCATTTTTCCGAAACTGAACATGTTGCGGTTATGAGCTTTTATTGGTATTTTTACTTAAACCTAATTCAAAAACATAGAAATTATGTTTGCAACTTTAACTAGAAATTCAGTCTTTGAATTAACTTTTAGAAGATTTTAATCGAAAAGTATGAATCACATTCAATTTAATTAACTAATTAATGTTTCACCATACAGGATCACCAATTTGATTTTTAAAATGAATAACTGCCCTGTCATTATTTAACAAAAATACATTGATATTTAACACTAATTTGTTAATCAAAGGATATATAATTCAAAAATGTTTTATACAGTCCTTCTGCTATAAACTTTAAACAGAGAATAAAAGAATGAACGTTGTCATACCTGTAATTTATGAAAATTTTTGCTTAATTGCTGGAGCGACTACTCAAATTTCAAATCAAAATTGCGTATAAAATAGACAGAATTATTAATTCTGAAAAAGATACAGTCAAATATATCAATTCTTGTTCGGTGGCCAAATACAGGGTGTTCAAAGTTATCTGCGCCCTATTGCTATCTTCGTTATTTTTGGAGCTACAGAGTTGGTTAAATTAGCAAAGACACAGTGATTTTTCCTGATTACAATGCTTCACACAAAAAAACAATTACGCATCACATTTCAGAGCCAACTCAGATAATTAGATTTTTTTAAATGGAACACCTGTATATTTATGTAGCAGTCGGTAGAAAATGAAATTTTGCACAAAATCTTCTTATACTACTATAACCCAGAAATGAAAAACAAAAGAGCTACGACGACATTAATACAGGTCACCGCACATGTAATAACTTTGTTAGTAGAGAAGCTACAGTGCTGGTCAATACATCAAAAATGTGTAGTTTTTTCTACTGATTACAATGGCCTACTCAAAAAACAATTGCCAGTCGCATTTTCGAACTGCTTGCTTTGATACTCATTTACTTATATTATATTAAAATTTGGCCTTTCATCTTACGGTTGTACTATTAGAAGAGTATTCTATGTAAAATTTAACTCTTTATCAATTAAAATATACAGGATGTCTCATAAAAATTTTTTTTGTTAGTTCGAAAATGCGACTCGCAATTGTTTTTTTGTGTGAAGCATTGTAATCAGCGGAAAAATCACTGTATCTTTGCTAATTTAACCGACTCTGTAGCTCCAAAAATAACGAAGATAGCAATAGTGCGCAGATAACTTTGAACAGCCTGTGTATATAAATTAAAAATATGACAATGTCTATTTTTAATTTATATATATACAGGTTGACTGACGAAAAGCCTTGAATAACTGGACAACGTTCATGGAATATTTCATTAATATGATAGTTTGCTTTGATAGTGTGTGATTAAACAGCAAACATGTTTGTGATAACGAAAAATTCCAAAAATTTGTGCTACAAATTAGTGTTGAGTCGTTAAGCTTTTAACAGCGGTTAACGTAATACAAAATATATATTGGAAATAAATTACAACGACAAGTACAGATATCCAGGTGTTTAAAATAAATATTAACGCGCTTACTTTTAAATAATATTAACGACTCCTCGAATTCCAGCCCGCGTGAAAGAACTATGGAAATAGTTTCATTCAAAACGTTTTAGACGTTCGACGGTGGTGGTTAAGCGATTTATAAAAAGCGAAGAAAATTACACGCCCATGCGATAGGAAACGACGAGAGCGCATATCTACTGAATGAAAATGCAATTTAAATTGCACAGGTGCTTCGGTATAGAAAAGTACATTTGAAGATACTAAATTACGCACGGAATGTCATTTATGTGCACGTTGCAAACACATTATGTTTTAACGCTCAAACGAAAAAAGTACGTATCTACAAAGAAAAGAAACTTTTAAACGCATGTCGTTAATTTGAAATCAGTGTACGTGGATTCATTTCAATGAAAAAATTAACGATGTGAGTTAAACATAACTTCAGTACGACTAGAACGCAATCCAGACATTTATATAAATTTACGTGCTTATATAAGAAATCAAGTCTTATTTATAATGGAAGAATTTTTTTGTGAAACAAGTTTAGAAATCAATTTAATTGTACAGGATAGCGTTGAAGGATAATGTCCTGTTCTACAGGATGAGTCACCACCGACGCCACGGAGTTTCATGGCGAAACGGCATATATTCTCCAGTCGGAGTCGTTTCGCCATAAAACTGTATATAAAAAATAATGCAATTAAACTATCTGATTTTTTAGTAGTTTGTAGGCTTTCACGGCCGTTGTCCATAGTAGAGGGATTTCGGGTATTTTTAATTGTTTCTTTTTCTCCATCGCGAATAATATTATTTTTCCTTTATAATTTAACACTTTCTACAATGCTACTTATAAATGCAAATTTCTTTGATTATAGGAGTATGTGTTATCCAGTCGTAAATTTACACACACGGATATTCCACTCACTGTTTCATAGTAGTAATTAATTCACTTCGTTTCCAAAGTAAACATTCGATCGGTGATGAAAATATCACGTTTGAACTTTAGTTATTCCTAACTATGTAAAGTAAATATTTAAAAATATCCTCTGGATTACGACGAGACTACTTCGTAAGCTAATATGTTTGTGTTCGAAGAAAGAGGATGATTGTAAAAGTGTTGAAAATTTGCAACGAATTCTATTTGTGTTCGATGTGTAAACATAATGGAATACGTTTTAAGATTGAAAGTTTTAAATTTTTATTAATGGAACGAATCCCCTTAAAATAACTTTGTGTATGTATTGTTTCGTGCGTTTTCTCATTAAAAATAGATTTTTTATTGCCAGTAATCTGAGTACAAATGTACTTCAGACAACCGGTAGTATCACTCGACCACACACATCCAGAACAATAGAGACATAACTATTGTCTGTTATGTTCGTATTACATTTGTAAGAACACATAAAAATACCTAAGTTATGTAACATATGGTTATGAAAGTAACACTAATCGTGGAATGAACTAAATGAATGATAATTACAAAGAGAATATCGATAAATTAAACATAATAAGTTAAGCAACAAATATGAAAAAGAATATAATAGGGAGAAATATGAAAATTGTGATTACAAATCCGTCGATGTACGAAAAAAATGTGGAAAAGTTGAAAATTTATGAAATTTATGAAACGAAGTAGGAAAAAAATATAAAAAAACGGAATGAAAAACGGATAAAAAAAATTTTAATTAAAGGATAATAAAAATATAACAAAGCATCGCGTAACGAGTTTGATTGGCTTTGTTCATCCTTACTGGCTAAAGAAGTTCTTTTATGAGTAATAATTTGTTAAAGATTTTGAAGAGACGTAGATTCGCAAGCACTTACTACAGTGATTTAAATTTGTATCGAACACAAAAATTGTATTATTGCAACTCTCTTTACATAACTCTAACGTCAGTTTAAATACGTTCAGCAAAGGTTATAAATGAAGTAAGCATTCGTGATATTTTCAATAAATATCTCTGTAATTCTCTTGTCGCCTTTGCTG
>JAFFZR010017589.1:0-17952 GCA_018397195.1 Lethrus apterus | reverse complement strand
TTATAAAATACCAAAGAATGTTAAAGATATCGATAATATGTTAAATGAAAGAACTATCGGTATATAAGCTGGGAATTTCCCTAAATGCTTTCGCTAAGGGTATTATCTAATTAGGGAAACACGTGCCGGCTTTTTAAGTTTGGGATTAACAATGAATTTTCGCCCACATTTGTATTGCATATGTTACTATAATATTGATGTGAATTTCTCAAAAAATATTATTAAATATTTAATTGATCATATCTGTTTTTATTATATCCCGCACAAATATATTTCATTCATTATTATCATTTATTTAGTATTTAGTATTTTGTGTTTATATCGTAAGTTTTCCTAGAATTTGTTTTCAACTTATAAATTCCAATGTCAAATTTATAGATGAATGATACATTTAAAATGTTCTCAATAACAAGTTTTTCTCTCATCTCTGTACTGTAGTAATATACACCGTAAAATATTATCGAATGCAGCGGGTCAGATACCTGATCCGCAAACACGGTCACCATGATCCCGAGGAGGACGACATTTGTCGTTAGTTTCGACGTGCGTTTGGTTTTATTGGTACGACATTTCCTCTGTCTCTGTTTGTACATATAAAAGCTTGGCGGGCCGCAGGTTCAGTATGGCTGTACTAGTCGGTATTGGAAAGAGCATTAAATACAATATGCATTAAATACAATGGAGGAAATCAACATTTAGGCTAAAACTATCAACATTTTAATAAGAGTTTTTTTGACAATTCTTATTTAACAGTACCTAACCTGCAATACATTACATATTGGAATATAATAAATAAACATCGCCAAAAGAATGGTTGTCAGCAAGATATTGATATAGACACTGAAATATTAAACGACTATTTTGTGAATATTCCTCAAAAATTAAAGGCCGCTCTTCCTAAACCTGGTCTACCCTACCCTGACTATTTGGCAAAAACAAACAGTAACTTGGTAACATTCAATTTTCAACCGATTAGCTACAACTACTTAAGAAACATAATAAACTCGCTAAAAATACTAGCTTAGACTATTACTCTATATCTGCAAATCTTATAAAAGGGGTCAAAAATATACTACTAATCACCTTAACCAAACACTTTAAAGAAAGTATAAAACTTGGAGTATTTCCTGATGCCCTGAAAATCTCAAAGATGGTGCCAATATATAAGGGTGGTGACCCCACCCCAAGTAATTTCCGTCCAATCTCACTCGTACCCGAAATCTCGAAATTATTTGAAGAAGTCCAAAGAGTTCAAATAACTGAATATTTAGAACAGCCTAAGTTATTATATATCAATCAATACGGATTTCGTGAAAATAAATCTACTAATAATGCTATAATGCAACTAATAACAATAACTGGAGGACAGGAAAGCGGAGAGTATGTGAGCATTACCTTCTGCGATCTTCAAAAGGCCTTTGAATGAAAAACTAAAGTCATACAATTTCAGTTGCGATAGCTGCGATTTAATTAACTCATATCTACAAGATCGCAGGTAGCTTGTTTCCATGAAGTATAGAAATTCGCAGGTAAAGTCTCGCTGTTCCACAGGGCTCGGTCTTAGGCCCGACGTTATTTTTAATTTATTTTAACGACCTGGATAACGGTGTTCCTGGTACAGACTTAGTATTATATGCTGATGACGCCTCAATCGCAAGCTATGGTAAAAGTGAGGTAGAAGTGCAACACAAGATGGCTGATGCACGTTCAATGGCAAGCGGATGCTTTGCGTCTAATGATTTAGCCCTAAATAATAATAAAACAGTCGACATGATACTCACTAACAGACATTTGGACGACTTCACTAACCTTGCTGCTGTCAAATCTCGGACTGACTCATAGAAAATATAACAAGATAGAAAGTCCACTTGGATTGGCCATCTGAAACATTATCCTTGTTCCAAACCATTGTTAATCTCCAACTGGTAGAGGCGCTGATACATCATGTAACATCTTTTTTATCTTTACGTAGACTTCTGAGAAAACTACAGAGTGAGCAATTGGAAGTGACCACCACGTGACCACATACGTCACAAAACTAGTGTATTTTTATGTTTTACTGCTGCCTATACTGCTTATAGTATTTACGTTCTGTCATGACGAATTAAAGAATTATACTGATTATAATATCGTTTGTTATGGTTACAATAAAAAAAAATTGAAATTTATGACATATTTAAATAAGTTTTCATGTCTTTTCGTTTTCTCTAATAGCGTTTCTTTAAATATTATTTAATACCGTTCCATTTTGTGTTATGTTATTTGTCTACAAACAAGAAACGAACAGGACAAACGGAAATATATGGAGCAGAGGAAAATTGTGAACAATTTTTGTAGAACTAAAAAAGACAACAAATTAATAGAGTTCTTGAAGGAAAGGATAAAACAGAAATGGAAGAAACAGCACTTCCGATATTTGAACAAGCTAAAAAAGTTTATTTAAAAGGGATTAGAAAGTAAATTTTCTTTGTTTATAACACCTTGGCACAGCGGAAGGTGCTGATTAATTTCGCTCCGCAATTAAACTCAATAATTTGAGAGATGAAGTACTGAAAGGAACGTTGGAAAACTTTTTATCAAAAGGATTGCAAGTGGATGTTAAAATAAAAAGTACTCAAAAATAAAAGTAAATAAAGGAGTCTCCAACAAAAGATCTGTATTGATTCAGACCTTATGAAAAAAGAATACAACGAAACAATAAGAGAAATAGCAAAGGAGGAAAGAGGAAAAGGAAACAAGACAAAAATAGAATATAAAAAACTGATAATAAATGGAGTATTCTGGAAATGGGACGAAGGCTTAGAGCAATTACAAGAGACAAGAAACTAGCAAAACACACACGAACAACCAGACGACGATCCAAGCAAAGGACAAGGAAGAGGCATATGATAATTATGATAAAAAATATACGAAAAAACCTAACTATAAGGAAAATAACGAAAAATAACGAAGAGGACAAACGGAAATATATGGAGCAGACGAAAATTGTGAACCATTAATTTTTTTATAGATGTAACAACATTATGTTCATAATAAACTTTTCACGTATAAGTGTTATTTGATTTTTGACAAATCAGGTTACTTAGCTCTTACTAATAATCTCATGTGATGATTTTTAAAATGAAATATTATTGATACGGATAATTTAAATTACATAAATATTTGAAATATATATAAATTGAATAGAAGCAAGCTTTGATATTTTTATATTCTCCAAAGCGTGCAGATTGAGCCATTAAGGTTTACAGCATTTGTTAGAAAGAGTCCATTCTATCCAGTAGGAATAAGGCGGCAAAGGTAGCCAGGATGTGGAAGGAGTTAGAAGGGCAGAGAAGGTACCAATTGATACAGAAGGCCAAGTACAACGAGAGGTACAAAGAATTAGTGGTTTATGGAAGGACGCCGGGGTATCTGGAAGGGGAGAGGAGTGGCGAGGAGGAGAGCAGGATCGCGAGATTCAGATGCGGAAATGAGGAGAAGGGGAACAAGTATTGGACGGGGGAAGATTATAAAATTTGCAGGCTGTGCAGAAAAGGAAAGGAGACGTGGGAGCATTGGATGACGGAGTGTGAAGAAGGATGGGACAAGGAGGTGAGGAGCAGGGGGAGAAGACGGAGACACTGCTTCAGCGAGGCGGGGAAGGGAGTGGAGATACTAAATGCAGTGAAGGAAAAAATTGGAAATTAAAGAGAAGGAAAGCCAACGTTAAGGGAGTAAAGGAGCGGACCAGACTAACAGGGAGCAGGAGTATGGTGTGATAAAACACAAGTGAAAAAATGAAAATGTAGTATAGGACATATTATGCCAAATAAAGGTTTTTTTTTTTAATATGACAACTGAAAACATTTAACGAACCTTTTATAAACAAACTTCCATTATATGAAAATATCATAAACTTTTTGGGAAAATTAATTACTAATTTTTTATTATCACAGATATCCATTTTAATCCAATTGGAAGATTGTAAATCAAATAACTAACCACATTTATAATTTATATTAAGTAATAGCAGTTACCTATTAAAATGACATTTCATCTGTCACCGGTGTGGAGGTATCCATAAATCCCAGCAATAAAATCATTTACATGTAAATCTTCATAAGAGGAAAATCAGCAATAACTTTCTTAATTGAAAATCTACCACAGCTCCCCCCCCCCTCCACACACACACATACACAGAAAAATAAAACGAACATATTTAAACATATTTATGTAAACGACGGCACTAAAATTACTCGAAAAACGCGAATATTTAAGACGCTCTACTTTCTTCAAACAAAGAGATATTTTGACGAATTTATATACAAATGATAGGGATGTATCTGCAATACATCATAGTTTTCCCTCACAACAAAAATAAAAAGAATTATCAATAATTTTTGTTTATATTGAACACGGTCCAACATATGACTGCATTGTGAATATAGGTATACATACTGCTGTGATATTATGGGGCGCACAAATGCGGTGCATCATAGATATACCTAGATTGGGTATTAACCGCCGCTCACTGTCTTACGCGTGAGTATTTTATAATTTTATAATTCAAATTTCATTATTTTTATGCCTTTATCTTTGGCCATATTTATCTCTAGCCATTAAGTAAATAAAAAAATATTCCCCATTCTGAATAAAATAATTTATTTTCTTAATCTAAACTTGACGGTAATACATTTTTGTTTATTTTAATGAGAGGATCACGGCTATACAGGTTGTCCAGGGATGGGGTTACAAGGGGGAAAAACTTTTTTAATATGCGTTTTACAAAAAAAAGGTTCTTCTTTATAAAAAACCTAGCAGGCCAGTCAACTGGGCCATTTCTGCCAATCCATTTTCCTGGAAATTGACGACGATATTATCTTATTATTAAAACTTATGAACCTAGTGGTATTTTTTATAAACGTAAAATAGCCAATAGTACTTATTAAGTTGTTTATTACAAAAACTGATTGTTTTTTAGTTGAAAAATAAAAGTATAAGCTACAATAATCTTGAATTTATAAGTACCTATATGTCTGTAGTCAAATCCAAATATGTTTTTCAGCGTTTTGAGGAAAGCAGATTTTTTTTATAAAGAATAACTTTTTTCTGTAAAATGCATATTAAAAAAGTTTTTCCCCTTTGTAACCCCATCCCTGGACAGCTGTATATAGCCAACCCAACCTTTTCAAGATACCTGTATATGTATATACAGGGCGGGATTAAATTATGGAATATTTTTAAAAAAGCGAACTCAACCGTTTTTTTTAAACGCTGAAACAGGTCGATTTTATTTTTAAAAAATACTCATTAATATGTGAGATTCACCTTCCGACTTTCGTTTGTTTTGTAGTTCCACTACAAAAATCTATATTGCCATTTAAATTTTTTTGTGATGACGTCATAATTACAAAAGAAATGTAAGTCTGAAGGTAAATCGCATATATTAATGTGTATTTTTAAAAAATAAAACCGACCTGTTTAAATTACATTTAAAAATCCTGCTAAACAGGCTATGTCAATTCTATTTAACCGTCGAGCAACCGTTTTTCTCTTGAATTCGTTAAATTGTGTAGTTATTGTCGTTGATTTTAGTTATTTTTGTGTGTTGAAGAAGTTCTCTTTGTTCATTGTTGCTTCTCTATACTCCTGCAAGTAACAAAAATGTTGTCTATATAAATCAGGTTCTGCCTCGCAGGAAGTATAGTGGAGCTAATTTGACAAAACATTTCATTGCATTTGCCATGCACGAAACAAAATCTAAATGTCAAACTTGAACTTCAACGTAAAGCCCTCATAAATATGGATCCTAAAATAAATCACATTTCGATAAGAACTTTATCGACGGAAAATATCGATGAGTTACATGGAACGGATTCGACGAATTGGAAAAATATTATATTTTTACCATTCAACAATTACTGGGAATTCTTACTGATGGGAAGTATCATGACTAATTTTATTCTGTCCCTGTACGACATTATATTTTATATACGAATGTCCAAAAAGATTTTTTATGCCTGTGACATTATATATCTTATCGATACAGTCGCCATAATTGCCCATAGGTATGTAATATTTTTGTTTTAATTTCATAGTCATTCTGAAATAAGTCCCACTATTTTAATAAGTGATAGCTGACTTTGGCCCACACCAAAATCCGCAAAACCGACGGTTTTATCTTCAGTTTAAATTTTCGGGAAATGCAATTTTTTTATATGAGCATTCGGTTCTAAATACTGTCCTGTAGGCCATTTTAATGCGTCGTATTGAAAAAGTTGTATGTTTTACTCAGCAACAAAATATTTTTTTCTGGCATACCCTTCAACATAAGACATATTTAGGTTTCGACTAATATCACCTGTTAAAATATTGATATATGTTTCAGAATTATCCTTCATATATAATGCTTACTTAATTTAATGAAAACTGCAATACACATCGGTATAAAAAATCATTTTCCGTGAACGTCTTTATCGTTGAATAAAAATTTGAAAAAAAAAACGATAATTTTATAAATTTTATGCGACTTCATTTCCGGACTGTCTGTGATTTAGAATATTATAATTTATAGTATCGCGATTATGACTGATCTTAAAAACGTGTTTCAAGATTTTTGAAAATGTAAACAGAAGTCAGTATAAGATGGTTGTTTGACTTGAAACTTTACCTGACGATTCCAAAATTCACGAAAACGGCGGCTCCACTGCTTTCGAAACCAATAACTGTGAGACAGCAGCCATTCGTTGAAAATATGCGAAACTATGTGAAAATGAATCTTAGTTTCTTGTGCTTTGGGAAGTTGGTTAATCGTACATACTACACTGGAAATTTTCATATGTATTTGACCGCAAACAGCGAAATATTATTAATAAATAGGGTTGAAGTGCATAAATTTACAATGAATTCAATGTAACCATTAATTGGTCATTGTAACGGAATTATATCAAAGTTGAATCTAAAAATTAATCATCAGTTAGGTTAAGTCACCTTTAGTTTTGTTGGATTGGACCCGTTGTAATACAATGTAACATTTCCTCCAGTCTCAAAGCTAAGAGAATTGATAAATTATTTAACTTAGCCTTTATTTAGGTTTGGTTAGCTAATTGTTTTTTAACCTTTATTCGAATGATATTGTGTAAGATATAATTGAACAGATAAGGGAACCTGGACCTGACATGATGGGACGACGGTCAATCAAATTGACGTAATTGATGTAAAGGTAGATATCAAATCATTTTCAATATGGCAGTCAGAGCTGCAGAGACTCTGAATCAGAAGGACAACTTCCATGTTAAGACAAAATTAAGGGAAAGGGACAGTGAATCCAAGAAGAAACCAGCAGAGATAGAAGAATCTTGGAACAGCTTACAAGAAGAAATAGAAAACAGTAAAGGGATTTCGATGATAATGGGTAATATAATTGGGAGGAAGCGAATGAAGAGATTATCATAATTAGGTTTAGATATGAAAACAAGAGAGGAAGAAAATATTGAATGGAACGATTGAATTGAATGGCAGAAAGCGTAGGTAAAGTAAACTTGTTAAAGGTGAAAAAAAGAGGGAAGAAATTGACGGAAATATATGAATAATAAATTTGCTCTCTTGGCATCGATTTCAATTTGTAACCTGAAGGTAGTGTCTTCAACTTCGAAAGTGTGAAGTGTGAAAAGGGCATGTTGTCTTGCCATGTTGAAGTGAAGTTTTTTTAGTACCTGCGAAATGTTAAAACTAGTTTCCAGAAATATTCGTGAAGAAAAGGTTTTTTTCTTTTGCAACAATTAAAATTTCCAAAGCAAATATTATACTAAATTTCAGTTCAAACGGGAATGAATTCTAAAATATTAAAACGAAAACAAACTTTTATTTTGACAACTTACATTTTTTCATCTTCAGAAATATGCTGCGATATAGAAAAAAGAAATACCACGAGAAGAAATCCATGTTCGTCATTCTTATAAGCGTCATCAGTCTGATTCCTGTAAATGAACTTTATAATCTCATTTATGCTTACAACAAGAAAGTTCCGTATATGGCGCGATATATTAGCGGTTCAAAATTATTATGCACTTTACGCTTGTTTAGAATTTATATGTATTTTGAAGAGAAGAGTAACGATGTTGGATGTAAGCAACTACAAATGGTACTCTTGGAACACCTCGTTAAACTACTGTTGTTAACGTCCATTTTCACTTGTATTTTCTATTATATTGGATCTTGGAATGCGATTCCTAATTGGACGATGGATTTAAAACATCATCAGTTTAACAGAAAAAATTTTTTGGACTGGATAGTGGTTTGTTACAGCGTCATTGCTGCTCTAATCTCACGCTCTTATACTGGTAAGTAAAATTCTAATTTTTTCTTGCTGCTCTATTATAGTTCGTAAAGTTCATAGTTAGTTTATATAATTTTCTAATTTCACGGCATTACGTTAAAAAAAAAATACTAAACGTTTGTAAATTCCCTTCCACCACTTCTTTTAATAACACCCATCGACCACCGTCTAAGACTAAGACTTCACACTTCAAAGATTTTTCCCTCCGCAAACAAAATATCATCTTTAAACGTCTTACCTTCTTCACTCAAAATAAAAATAAAATCTCATCCCACAGTGGCAAATTCTTTATTATCCTAAACCTTTCATCTGTCCCACACCTTAATATTTAGATTACCATACAATGGAGGCAGTTGTAATGTACAAAAAACACACAAGCTTATATGGATGATCTGTTAAAACAAACCGCGACGGTACAATGGTGAGAAAGAAAAGTGGAGAAGGTGAAGATGGTGGTTGAATGAGAAGTGCAGAAAAGCGAAAAAGAAGATAAGGGAAAGTGCGTTTAGTAAGAAAGAAGAAAAGTGTCCATAAAAAATTGAAATAAATAAGATAGAAGAAGGAGAAAAAGGGAGGCGAAGAGACATATCTGAAAGTTTGGTGAACGTATATTATGCTGATGTTAAAGGGAAGAAAATTTAGAATTGTGGCGATAGCGCAAGTAAAAAACAGAGTTTAAGAATTAATGAAAGGATAATTAGAGGCTTGAATGGAAGAAATCGTGGTAACAGGGACAGGTGCCTGGAGTAGAATGCACTTTGACAACGGAGGGTCATGTAAAAGAACTGGAAACATAAAAAATAAATTAAAGAGGAACAGTAAAGGTAGAATGCCCGGAAATGGTAAAAGAAGGGTACCGATACACAAGAAATGGCCTAAAAATAAAAGGCTAAAAATAAACAAAATATCTGGATACAACATGCTGCTAGAGAAGCTGGAAAGCAAAGCAGATGAGAAGGGAATAATTCCAAACGTGCAAGCAGAATTCAAAAAAGCCAGGAGGACAATCGAAAGCTGAACTACATCACTAAACAAAAACCGGGTATAAGGTGGGTAGAGAACACGCACAGTTTGTTGATCTGAAAGCGGCGCATGATTCGGTAGAACGGAAAGCCTGGGAGTATATACGGACCTAATGGGAATATCAAAGTAATTCAGTGAAAAATTATAATGATCACGGTCTGCAGAGTGAAAGTCGACAAGAAACAGACTATAAGGGGTTAAGATAGTTGTGTGCTCTGAATCAGACGCTTTTCAGTTTATACGACGGAGCTAAACGAGACCCTAAGGAAAGTGTAGGACACTGGCGTAGTATAAGGCAGACTGATTGGTGTTGTGCTGTACTGTGAGTGTTGTTTGGAAGGTGAAGAAGATTGAAGTTGTGCAAAAGTTTAAGGATCTGAGATACGTCTTTAACAACACGTTTTCGACGAAGAAGAAAGCAGTCGTAGTTGCAGTGAAGCTATAGATTAAATGAGAAAAGCGTAGGGCAGGGTCCTTCAGAGCATTGAGTTGTGTTCGATGCATGCGTGAGGTGTATTTTATTAAACGGCGCTAATGTATGGATCTTGGAGAAATACGATATTACATAGTACTGCAGGAAGTGAAGTGAGTGTCCCACTTCACTCATGTAAGAGAGTAATAGAAGAAGGGGTGAAAAGAGAAATGAAGAGTGGTGATTGAGAGAAAGAAAAACATTAGAGACGATGTGGGGATAGAAGAAAAGAAGACAAGAAGAAGAGAAGTGAGTGAATGGGAGCAAGCACAATAGGAATTATACAGATATAAGTCTGCATTGTATGAAAGCGAGTAGAAAGGAAATAGATACGAGATGAAAGAAGAGGTGGAAACGTGGAAGACCGATGGGGGCATTGATGCACTGAATGTAAAGACGTAAGATGGAAGAAAGAGGATTAGGATTTTCTCTTCCACATTAATCCATGTTTCAATGAGCCCATAAAATTCTTGGTTTCATTCATTTTCTCCATAATAAACTTCCTCAGCATTGTAACATTCCACAGGCATAGATTATAGTCAGGTCAAGTACTATGGACCTTTGTTTCATTCATACTACTCATTTCGTCGGTTGCTCCAATTTCTCCTTTCTTTTCATACTAAGCCATCTGTCATACACCATTAACTTTCCGAATTTAAATCTCGTTCTTTTTGCCTCTTTTTTTATTTTTCCCGTTGTAAATCCTAATGCTACTTTTTTTCAGGTGCAGTGTCTAGCGTTAACATTTACGAAGACATATTTTTAATCGCCGTTATGTTAATTGGTTTCGTTTTTCACATGTTGATACTTTTTGGTCAACTGACCGCTGGATTTTTACAAAACTACAGGCACCAGTTTGAGTTTACAACTTGCCTCAAGAAAATTATTTACCTACTGGATGACTGGCACGTAGATAAGAATGTGAAACGGCGCACCATAGAATATTATGAAGTGTATTGGGAAGAGCGTAAAGGGATAAAAAATATACCTGACACCATCCATTTATTACCCCTGTCGCTTATAAAAGAAGTCAAGCTCGACATATTCTGGGAGGCTCTCCGTCATTCGCATCTGTTTTCGGATACGGATATTTCTTTCAAGCGGTCCGTAAGTTTGACCATGAACAATGAATTCTTTTTAACGGGAGATTATTTATACAAGATTGGCGAACCGAAACACAAAATGTATTTCATCAAATCTGGAATAGTAAATGTAAGTCGGATATTTTCTTCAAAATATCATTTCTATCATCTTGATAAGAAAAATAATATTTTGCTATAATTTTGAGCTTTACCACCTATACAGGACACCTGGTTAAAAATTACGTGTGTAAATCAAAAATTTATATGACCCTAATAGGCCCCTGGCTTGATAGGTTATCTTTCTCCATTTCTCTCTATCTTTTGTTTTTCTCTCCAGTTACTGATCTTCAAGGCCTTTACATCTCTCAGTACCTCGTCCATCCATCTTGTTTTTGGTCTACCTCGTTTCTATCCTCCTATTCCATATTTCATTATCCATGCGTTCTATGTGTTCTAACCATCTTAGCCTATATCCTTTAACTGTGCATACAATGTCTGGTTGGTTGGCTAATTCTTGTAGTTCCTTGTTTGTTCTTCTCTCCCATATCCCATTCACTTTTTTCCCTTGTATATATTCCGTAAGCATTTTCTTTCCCATACTACAGGCATTTTTTGTTCGCTCTAGATGACTTTATTAGAGAATCAATTTAGCGCACGATTAAATTCATGAAATTGAAGGTAATAATAATAATTTACCCAACAGTTAAAAATACCACTAACAAGACAATACAATACAATCGAAAATCATTTATGAAATATGAGACAAAACACAAAGAATGCGACAAGAAAAGAGCAATCAAATTAGCGTATTGTAAAACAAAAGAATAAAGGAATCGATAGATTTATTTATACAGTGTGTCCTAAGATTGATGTTACAAAAGATGCGACTAAACATTTTTGAATTTTATTTTGAGATTATGGGATTAAGTCCTACTTGTTTAAGAATATTTTCAGTTTTTGAAAAACAAGTCGGCCTTGAAAACTATCGAAAACTATTTTCTTTTCAGGCAAAGTACCTTTTTGTTGTTTATACGCAAAATTTTACAAAGAAAAGTTGTGGCCCTAAACACAATTTCAGAAAGATCTACCTACTTTGATTAAACCATCATTTTTAGAAAAAAAAATAAATAAATAAATAGGTAAATAAATAAATTGTATTTATTAAAAATTGTTAGAAGAACATTGAACGAAGAAAATAGTATTTACAACAAATTTAACTTACGAAACGTAATAATAAATTGATCTGCAATAAATTATTTAAAATTTATAAATTTTATAAATAGGTACAATTTTTATTTTATCTAAAAAATGACGGTTTAATCAAAGTAGGTAGGTCTTCCTGCTTGTTTAGGGCCATAATTTCTCATTCTGAACAACTCTTCTTAGTAAAATTTTGCCTGATAATTAACAATCTTATACTGAGAATTAACCTCATGATGACGTGGACCAATGATAATTTAAAACCACGATCACATGCACCAATCAGAACAATCTTATACTGAAAAGATTACATGGTGCTTTTTTTGCTGCTACGTCATAGGTTTTTGATTTAGTAACCATGAAAACTTTAAAAGTACATTATTTTTTTTTAAATATGTACTAATAAATAATAGTGCTAATTTACCGGAGCACCTTCAGGAATCCATAACGAAGAAGACCATAAACATTGCTTTCAATTTATTCATTTGTGCATGTTGATCCTCGGTGAGTCTAGTGTTTTGCAATGCACTGATTATCTTTTTGTATCACGGCCATTGCCTGATTTCTTAAGTTCGACGAGAAATATAATGTTCACACTGCCCGAATTTTTCTTCCATCGCTAAATCATTTTTATCAAAAAAATTGAATTTGAAATTATTTTATAAATCGATCGCAATAAAACTTCGATCAGACGTAGGAGAGGGACGTACTTTGAACACGTGACACAAGCGTTATTGGTCTAGTGACTTAGTCAGTATGCTAGTAATCTCAAGGTCCTAGGGTTCAAGTCCTAGTTTTGGACATTGGAAATGTATATCACATCTGATTAGGTTTTCTACGTTTCCCTGTAATTAATGTTGGAACAGATTGTAATATCCGTAAGCCGGTCGTGCCCGCAACCAAATTTCCCTATATTTTTCCTTTGCTTCCCTCTCACCACTTGTCCCAAGCTCGAAGAACTTAATTTTACTGAGAAGGAGGGATTTGATTGCGGCCACGACAGTCTTACAGATGTTAAAGCCTATTCCAGCATAAGCTGCACGGATCAGAGAAACGTTAAAAATCCTAATCAGAATAGTTGGTTCTAAGGCCTATTCAAAATCAGAAACAATGTAACTTAAATCTGTGATATAAATTTACAATCTCCCCCATTAAGACTTGAACCTTAAACTTTGAGATTACTTGCCTAATGAGTAAGTCACTAGACCAGTAATCCCATAAAAATATTCCATCTCAGCCCTGACAAGTTCCTACAACTTTAGGCATAATGAGAGAGGACAACGACGAGAAAGAAATAAAATTTTTTTAATAACCACAGCACGTATATTAATGCCCTAACTGACTCGTCAACTTCCATCCCAAACCCCTGGACCTAGAAACATAAAATTCAGGGTATCCAGGGTTAGCCAAAAGTATGGAATGGGCGGTTTATTTTCGTAAATATGAACTTTATAACAAAACGTCTTTAATAGAAGTTTTTTTTACTAATTACTCTCCATTTCTTAGCTTACTCGTTGTTATTGTATGTCAACGCATTTCCATGGAATTTTTTTTTTTTTTTTTTTTTTTTTAAATGCAACCAAGTGATTTTTTTGCTGATTTTTATTTCCCTTTTTTTTCTTGAAATGACTTGATATTTTTTTTCAAATAATATTTAACTCAAATTAAATGTTCAAACTGAAAGTTAAAAATAACCTAATCTATCACAAAAATTACTCAACGAATTTTGCAGCCAGTTAGGTGGTGTTTCTTCAATTTCATGCCTGATTCTTGCTTCCGGAAGGGTATTGCAAATTTTCTGGTTTCTCTTTGTAAATTTTATTTTTTAAACTGCCCCAGAGGAAAAAATCTAGGAGACTCAAATCAGGCGACCTAGCAGGCCATTCAATAAATCCCCGATGTCCTATCCAACGACCTGGAAAGATGTTATTCAGAAACAGGCGAACATCAACTCCTAATGTGGTGAAGTGCCGTCTTGTTGAAACCAAACATTGCGGTTTGGCATTCCTAGTCGATCTTCATCCGGAAATAAATGTGCAATGTCAGGTACAATGTGATCACGCAATAGGATAGGACGTTGGGGATTTATTGAATGGCCTGCTAGGTCGCCCGATATGCGTCCTGTAGATTTTTTTCTCTGAGGTCATTTAAAAAATAAAATTACAAAGAGAAATCAGAAAATTTTCAACACCTGAAAGCAAGAATCAGGCATGAAATTGAAGAAATTCCACCTAACTGGCTGCAAAATTCCTTGCCTAATTTTTGTGATAGATTAGGTTATTGTCAAGCTGCAGGGGGTCTTCAGTTTGAACATTTAATTTGAGTTAAACATTATTTGAGTGAATAAAGTATTTTGAGCATTTTCTCTAAAATTTTATTACTAAAGCATATGAAAAAAATTATTTCAAGAAAAAAAAGAGGAATAAAAATCAGCAAAAAATCACTTAGTAGCTACTTAAAAAAAAAAAACAAAAAAGTTTCCATGGAAATGCCTTGACATACAAAAACAACGAGTAGGCTAAGAAATGGAGAATAATTAGTAAAAAAACTTCTATTCAAGACATTTGTTATAAAGTTCATATTTACGGAAATAAATCGCCCATTCCACACTTTTTACTAACCCCGTATATTCCTTTTATGACGTAACACGCGAATTAAGCTTCATAAAAAGTTTCATGATCTCCTGCATTTCCACGATAGCGGGGTCAATATTAAAAAAATTTGCTAAATATGTGTTGCGTGGAAAAAATATTTTCTTGACGCCCCATTTCGAGTAGCTGATTTTCGCCTATTTTGAATATAACCAATTATTTTTACTCACTATTTATTTTGCAATAAACCAATTATCTATGATCATTTGTATATTAAGATATTTGACTGTGTTTCTACTTTCAGCAAATATCGGATGAAGATAATGAATCGTCAGTGATTACGTTTTCCGACGGAACAGTACTTGGTGAAATGGCGGTTTTAATGCAGGGAACGAGTAAAGTCAGCATAAAATGTGATTCTTATTGCGAAGTGCAGAGTTTGGAGTTGACTGACCTTTATAGAGTTTTGCTTCATTTTTCGAACATAACCCAGAAGCTTAAAGACACATTGAAAGAACGTATTCGCTATTGTCGTTGGGCAAGGAGTGATTTATTCGTGCGAAACGAAGTCGATGCTTATAAGACTCCCATAATGAAGCTAAAGGAACAATGGAGATGTGTCGCAAAGTTATGTAGAAGCAAGCGAATTGACGACAGTGATTGGCACAATCTAAATAAGTTATTTACATCGACCTATCTGGATCTGCTTGTGATAAGCGACGCTGTAGAATTAAAAGTGAATGCAATTTGTCTGAAGACGACGTGTCCGCTAGTCATGGCACCAAATTCAAGCTTCAAGTCGTTTTTGGACTATTTTGTTTTAATCGGCGTGTCACTAGAAATTTATATACTTCCGTATCCTGTGTTTTTTGTTGGTTATGTGCCCGACAACTTGTTTGCGATAACAACCATTTTGGACATGGTGTACGTGTTTGATATTTATTTGCAATTATCGACGGCCGTGAAAGTACCCAACAACCAAGACATAACAAAACCGACTGATATATTACTGTATCGTTTTAAAGAATTAGGTTTCATACTAGATGTAATATCAGTCTTGCCGTACAATACGCTTCTACTTCCATTCGGTATATCCAGAAGAATATCGACTCTTTTCAAGGTTCCCCGTTTGGTGAAAGTTTACAAAATCTTTAAATTAATCTATAAGCAAGAAAAAAGCCTGTGGGTTAACAATTTATACGTCAGACTTCTCAAATATTTTATTTTTTATACGATAGCGATTTACTGGACGGCCTGTATTTTGTACGCAACTGCATGTTTCTATAAGACGTGTTTTAAAACCCACTGGTATCAGTACAATATTGACTTGAGAAACGTTACCTATTACAAAAGACTGGTAAAAGTGCTGTACTTTTCCACATCACTCAATCTGAATCTAAACATAAGCGACAACTCTTTCTTCAATGTATTTGATATGGCCTTGTCAATCCCTATTATTTACTTGAGTTACCTGGCATACAGTTTTACTTTGTCGGAATTGACCGCATCCGCTGTACTTCTCAATAAGGAAACATACGCCCATCAAGATGAAATAACCATGTTTAAAGTTATAATGAAGCGTCGCTTTGTTCACAAGGACTTGAAAAATCGTTTACTTAATATACTAGAATTTAATTGGTGTTACAACGAGGGCGCTGAAATTAAGGGAAAAAATGGTATTTTATCGGAAGCTTCCGACAAAATTAGAACTGAAATCATCTACGACCGATTCATAAACTGTCTAAAGCACGTGCCTTTATTCAAAGGTTGCCCGGAATCATTGCTCAAGAAGATGTCACTTCACGCCGAAGTAATAATTTTGCCACCGGAAACGTTCATCCAAAACATAAACGTTATGTCTCATTCGATATACATAATATTGCGGGGTTTTTGCGAAATGAAATCGATGTTACCCGGTGATGCTGAAAATAACAGTAAGATTATACTCAAATACGGAGATATGTTAGCTGTTATAGAAACGTTACATCGAATAAGAATATTTGGTTCAATTGTTTCTGTAACTGCAGTCGAATTGTTGAGTATTTCGTACGAGGCGTTCTTGGATATATTTCAAAGCTATCGCACTGAATATATGTTTCTGCAGAATGCACTGCACGAACATATGATCCAATATGAATCGATTTTGATGCGAAAGGGGTGTCGTTTGCCTGCGATGAAATCGGTTATGCCCGCGCTTGGTAGAGTTCGCACGTTTAAGTATGGTATCTATGAAAGAGAAAAGTTCACCTTGGAAGACGATTATATGAAACCATTTAAAGAAATAGGTAAGTTTTCTTAATAAGCAATATTATCAAAAAGAAATCATTATAACAACATTTCCTACTTTAAATTGCTGCAAAGTATACAGTCTGTTCTACAAAACGGGCCCAAAACTATAGCGACTTCAATTGTGATTTAATCACCAGCAAACCATATATATTATTAAATGGGACAGTCTTGGCTACAACTTGGCGGAAAAAAAATCTTTTTTAAACACCTTCATGTAGTTGTTTTGACGTCACCGACAATTTTTTTAAATTGCTCGGTATAATTTTTTTTTATGTATTCTTGTAGAGCATTTTAAGTACTTTTCACCGGTATAAACTTTTAATAGAGTTATACCATGAAGTTTTTGCAAAAAAAAAACTGGTTTCAGCTAGTAGGGTGTTAAATCCGAAACGCTCTGGCACAAACAATTGATGATAATAATTAAGCAAGCGTAAAACAATTGCGTCGCTTATTTGACGTTTCAAAGTGCCGAAAGAAGTTCTCAATATCGAAAATAAAATTAATGGACTAGTAGATATGTTACAAGTTTATTGTGAGTCTCACAACAATAGTGTTCAAGCACAGAGGCTTTATGTTGATTGTTTTCCCGACATAATTGCACCAAACCATCGCAAGTTCGGAAAATTGGAGCAACGCTTACGAAGAACTAGATCTTTAATAAAAGTGAAAGAAAATTGTGGTTTTCGAAACCAAAATTTAGAACTGAACTAAAGAAATTGCTCAAACTGTTGTTGTTCCAGAGAATTTCGGATTTAACAGCATATTAGCTCAAACCAGTTTTTTGCATTTTTTGTAAAAATTTCATAGCATAACCTTACCAAAAGTTTATACCCGTGAAAAGTACTTAAAATGCTCTACAAGAATACACAGAAAAATTATACCGAGCAATTCAAAAAAATTGTTGGTGACGTCACAACAACTATATGAAGGTGTGAAAAAAAGTTGTAGCTAAGACTGTCCCATTTAATAATATTTATA
>JAFFZR010017587.1:2193-18382 GCA_018397195.1 Lethrus apterus | reverse complement strand
CATAACGAAATAACAAATAAAAAATATAGGTTGCCATTTAAAAAAAATGACGATGACGTCATAACAAATAAATGAAGGTGTTTAATAAAGAATTTTTTTCGCCAAGTTGTAGCTAAGACTGTCCCATTTAATAATATATATGGTTTGTTGGTGATTAAATCACAATTGAAGTCGCTATAGTATCGGACACAAATTAAAAAAAAAAAAATGCTATCGGTGACGTGTTTTAATTTTGTATTTCTATAATTTATTTTTTGTTATTGATTTTTCTTAAACAAATGGGATTATTTATACACATTTATTTATTTCTTCAGAAATATCATTGTTTGTTTTTAAACTTAATGACAAGAAATTTATCATAATAAATGTTTAAATCCCTCCAAGTTTACTTAAGTAGGTTTTGTCCATATATTCGAACCTCATGCAACTCAGCGATAGACTGTGTAAACGGGCCTTCCGCTGTATCCCAGCTTATTCAATATTCAGCTTTATTCTGTAACTTTTAATCACCTCATAACATAGCAAGGTTGCCATCATTGCCGAAACAGCTCAGTTATCATGGTGATAACAACGTGGTTAAAAGTTGCAAAATATTTCAATATCTTTTGACATGTCGACACAAATTGCAAAAAATACGACCGTTGACTTGTTTTAATTTTGTATTTCTAAAATTTATTTTTTTTTATTGGATTTTTTAAATAAATGAGATTATTTATACAGAATGTCCCAGATAGTGTTCTCACTATTGGGATCTCGTAAACTGTAAGAGATAGAGAGTTGGTTAAATGAGACAAAATGTGCGCGACATCATGGCCTACTTACTAAAAAAAAAAAACATTCAAAATAATGGTCGGTATGGACGCTACACGCAAAAAAAAAAAATGGCATTTTAAATTTTCGCTTGTAGCTCAGTTCGATGAAAAGATACCGGAATAGTATTTTAACATTATTAAGGTACTTTTTTACGTAGATTCCGAATATGTTACTCTAATCTAAATAGCTTTTATAATTTTTGAGATTTCATAGTTAACTTCCATATTTTAAATAGAAATGGTAGGTGGCTTTGATTGTATCTAAAAGAACATAACTTGCTGTTTTCAATAATGTCTAACACTTTGGGTTTATTTGTAGAAATAACAAAGTTATAACCATATTTGTAAATTTTGGGTACTTTTGTGCATATCTAGGCTATTCATCAAAGGCAGCAATGAATTAAAACCTTGTGTTTTAAGAGAATTTCGTCAAATAAATAGAGGTATTTTACAAAAAGTTATTAATTCGACATTGCGAAGAGCTCAGTTATGTATGAATAACAATGGACGACTTTTTCAGCATTTGATGTAGTTTCTGTTGCTGAAGTACTTTACTAATAGTAAGTAGTTATGTACAATTAGTGTTTTATTTACTTTTTAGTAATTTTTATACTTTGTTTCCAGGAAGAAGTAGGTGTAAAACAAAAAAATATGCGAATTATTCTAATAATTTTGTTATTTCTACAAATAAACCCAAAGTGTTATAAATTATTGAAAACAGCAAATTATGTTCTTTTAGATACAATCAAAGCCGCCTACGATTTGGAATTAAAATAAGAAAGTTAGCTATGAAATCTCAAAAATTAAAAAAGCTATTTCGATTAGAGTGACATATTCGGAATCTACGTAAAAAAGTACCTTAATAATGTTAAAATACTATTCCGGTATCTTTTCATCGAACTGAGCTACAAGCGAAAATTTAAAATGCCATTTTTTCTATTTTTTCGTGTAGCGTCCATACCGACCATTATTTTGAATGTTTCTTTTTTTAGTAAGTAGACTATGATGTTGCGCACATTTTGTCTGATTTAACCAACTCTCTATCTCTTACAGTTTACGAGATGCCAATAGTGAGAACAATATCTGGGACACCTGTATACATATATTTATTTTTATTTCTTCAGAAATTTCATTGTTTCTTTATAAACTTAATGACAAGAAATTTATCATAACAAATGTTTAAATAACTCCAAATTTAATTAAGTAGGTTTTGTCGGTATAATCGAACCTCATGCAACTCAGTGAAAGACTGGGTAAACGAGTCTTCCGCCGTATCCCAGCTTATCCGATATTCAGCCTTATTTTGTAACTTTTTAACCACCTTCTTAACTTAGCAAGATTGCTATCTACCGAAACAGCTCCTGATTGGCGGAAAAGTTCAGTAGCCATGGCCATTGCAATGATGCTAAGTTAACAACGTGGTTAAAAGTTACAACCGATTATCAAAATTATTTCAATATCTTTTGATTTGTCTTCATTTTTCATTTGTAGAATTCAGTTATTTTGTGGATTTTTTTTTAATAAATGGGATTTTTTAATTTCTTCAGAACTATCGTTTTTTATTTATAGACGTAAACAGAAATTTGTTTATAATAAATATTTACAGTCCTCCAAGTTACGCTAAAATAACTAGGTTTCGTCGGTATATTCAATCCTCACAGTGAGTGACTGGATAAACATACCTTCCGTTGTATCCTATAGTAATCAGAGTTTTATTTGCGAGTGAAGAAAAGGTAATAAATATTCGATGATGGAGGATTACAAAAGTGGGTGTTGTGTGATCAAAGGGTGATAAGTAATAAGGGCTAAGAGCTAAAAATTAAATGTGCATGAAGAGATGAATAATTAGAATAGAACAACAAATATTGAATTCATAAATTTCACTTGATGGTTGCTTGACGCAGATCTTTAAAACCTTTCCTTTAAATCTCACGATAAAATAATTTATAAAAAAATAACAAGTATTTTTCAAAGTTTAGTAATAATAATAATTAAAATAAAAATATCTTTCTTGTGCTCATAAACCAAAAAAATAAATAAAATCAAAGATAAATTTTAACGTCGAGATTGCGAGGTTCGACAAGAATTGATCGCTCACAGCAGTCGTATTGACGACGGGTAACAACCAGAAACTAACGTTAGTGGGCATTTAATGCAGGTCAAGCATTTTGTGACAAAACACTTTGTCCACAGCTGACTCAAAGCTGGCGTCTGTCTACTGGCTTGACTGTTGGGTTGGGTTGTAATGATCACTTTTCATTCACCTGGAGATTCCTTTGGCCAAAAATAGCAGGCAACTCCTGACGTTACTGCATCCATCGATGAAGCCGTGCATCACTTTCAAAATAATTATAGTTCATTTTAAGCACAAACGAAAGATGAGTGTTTTATTAAAACGTGATTAGTTCAAGTTGGGACGTTTCGTAATTTTCAAAGTCAATCAAATTTAAACAAATGAGTTGTTGATTACGGAAATATTTTCAAAACAATTTTGAACGTGTTTTCAATTAACGAGTAAAAATAGAAAAATTAATCCCGAGGACGTCGCGTCTGAAATTAAAGAAATCCAAACAAACACGTCTTGCAAATAAATTGTCCCGTTCGTTCTCATCCCCAAATAATAATTTATATTCGTCCGACTCGGAAATTAAGTCATCGTCAAAACGCCGCGAACCGGGAAATCCTCCATTGATATTTAATGACTTATTGGATTTTGATTGCGCGTAGACGTCTGGTAAATTTATTTATTTTCAATTTTTATTTTAATTTCTGCGCAGGGGTGACAATTTGCGATTAATCGGTTCGGAGAATATTTTCACTTTTTGTATTTATTTTTCTTGATGGAAGCATATAAAATTTTAATCGGATAAAAAATCATCTGTTGTTGTAGTTAATCTGTTTGCATTATTTATTGTGACTAGTGATGGGCACAATCGAATGATTTTAACTATCGAATTGTTAGTAATCGATGATTTTTACTATCGAATGATATTACTATCGAATAATAATTTTTACTATCGAATGATTTTACTATCGAATGATTTTACTATCGAATGATTTTACTATCGAATGATTTTACCATCGACTGATTTTACTATCGAATGATTTTACTATCGAATGATTTTACAATCGAATGATTTTACTATCGAATAATATTACAGTCGAGAGATTTTACTATTTTACTGTTTTACATTCGAGTGATTCATTCGAATATAAGTTACACAACTTCCGATTTATATATTTATTAAGTCGCCTACATCGAATGAAAAATTAATAGCTCTCACTTGTCAAAAACAGTCGATTCATCTCAAGAGATTACGAAAATAAAATAATACTGTTCAATATGTACAAGTAAAAAAATCGATTAAAAAGAGTAATTAATTAATAATTAATAATATTTAATAAAAGCTAAAAGCATTTATCACATCAACAAATGAAATAATTACGAAAATTTTCGTTAAAAAGTTTGGTCGAGGTAAATTTATTTAAGTTATTTATTCAAATTTATTAATTAGCCAATGAAATACAATGTCTAACTAATATAGTATATACCTAACTATAACATATACAAAAATATTAAAATTAAAATGGAAATATTTCTTTAAAATTTATTTAAAAATGTTATACACAAAAATAAATAAACAAACAAACAAAAAATAGAAACGGTAAATAAATGATATTTTATAAATTAAAACATATTATTAAAAATAAAATCTTGCAAATTCAAATATCGACTACAGACTACATCAATCATGTGTGTGTAATGAACAAAGAAATAAAATTCTAAATTCAAATTAATAACATTAAAAATTAATTATTCGGTTTCGTGCATCACTTTCAATTTTTGTTGCCTTGTTTTATCGACTACTATTTTTTATCGAATACTATTTTTTATCGACTACTATTTTTATCGACTACTATTTTTATCGACTACTATTTTTTAACGAATACTATTTTTTAACGAATACTATTTTTTAACGAATATTATTTTCGTAATCTATCGATTGTATCGAGAGATTTTAACTGTCGAATTATTCGAATGAATTCATTCGATTGTGCCCATCACTAGTTGTGACATTTTATATTAAAGTGCCGATACCAATAAGGTTATTATTTCCAGCGCGTTACCGGATAAGGATATAATTAAAAAATGGAGCAATGGTTAGTCTGGCATGTTTTTCTTAGAACTAATATTCAAAGAAAAATTTAATTAAATAACGACAACTGAATTTGAACTTTGACAAATATTCAAAAATTTTCTTGAATAAATTAAATTTGTATTTTTGAATTAATAAATTCAAAAATAGTGCGAACACATTTTTTTATATATTTATTTGTTGAGTAAATAAATAAAGAAATTGAATCCGCTTTTATTACACGGTCACCACTATTCAAATGCTGCTTTGGAATAAAGCGCGCGTATATGATTCATTTTTAATATCAATAAACCAATGGTGGTAAAATTTGTAATAATAAAACTAGAAAAATTATACTCACATATAAATTTAAATCACAAGGTGTTGTTGTTCAGTAACAAAACGCACTAGAAAAGAAACTCCCGAATCAGATAGCCAACTATTGTTGAATAAAATTCCCTAAACGAAACACAACGGTAGAAATCATTAGAAATTCAATAAGATTTCAATCAATTTAGTTCTTATTAAATAAAAGTTAATTAATTAGTAATAAAACAATTTCTCATTAATCATTTATTATTTGTTGTTGTTGTTTAATAATTTTATTTACAATTTTCAAGTTCCAATATATTTATTTAAATTTTCACATTTCTTTTATTTGTGTTTTGAAAAATAAAAACCTTCACCTCCTAAGCACACAATAAAAAATTAAAGTTGTTGTGGTAAGTAAACATCAAAAGGAAAAATAAGCGCCATGAGCAAACGCTTATTTGGAAAATTAAATTAAATCCAATTAACTAGCCGGAGCGCTTATCACAGCAGTACGTTTTTTCTCGGCTTTAAGTTTCTATTGGTCAGAATTTTATTGACTTCTTGTTTAGACGTGTTTTTGTGACATTGTGATGTTTTAACGAATGATTTGTTGATTGGAATATGATTGCTGATTGGCTGTAAATGCGATCACACAACCAATCAGAAAAATATTTTAATAAATAAAAATTATACTTATCTTTTACTACTGAGCAATCAACCAATAAAAACTCAAAAATGTAAATGTAAAGATAAGTATAATTTCAATCATATTCAACTAAGAATTTGACACTATTAATAAATAAAAGCAAATAGGAAAAATTTAATTTTTAACTTTTGTTTTTGGACATTGTGACTTTTTGCTTTTTTGAAGAAACGATATGTTTAATCCAGTCGGGAAAGATATATTCATTCATAGTAATATCCTACTTGTATCCAATAATACAATAATTTTTCTGTACATTCTATACTGCTGAAAATGCATTTTATACGGAAATCATTTTCATTTTCAGCAGTATAGAATGTACAGAAAAATGAGATTATTTTTAAGTTTCCAAAAATAATGCCTAATGTAGGTAATAAGAGTTTCTGCAAAATGACCTTGTTCCAGCGCTTGCAATTTTTCCGAAGACAATGACCTTCCAGGTAATACCATATGGTTTTAGCAAGACCCTCCACTATGCGGGCCCTACGCGCGCCCTGTTCGAAATTATCTGGACATTTGCTTTCCGAGTAGATGGATTGGCAGGCGAGGACCGATAGAACGCACGCGAGATCCTTAGATCTTACACCCCTTGATTATTTTTTATGGGGTTAATTAAAGTCCAAGGTCTACGTCAACAAATCACAAAATTTAGCTGAACTGGAACATCGTATTAAAGACGAAATGCGCAGAATTAGCCCGAAAATAATTCAAAATGTACAAAAAGAATTTCTACCAGCCTTGCGTATTGTCAAGATGTCGGTGGATGGCAGTTCGAACACTTAATTTAATAATTGTATTTGTTTGGGAGAGGAGTTTTTGTTTATTTTTTGTTAAGTGTTAAATTCACGGTTTCTAATGTTGAATTGTCCCTTGCTCGAAAATTTTCTTGTATAAGGTGGCAAGATTTTTATACTGACGCTTCGACAATGAAAAGATCTCGCAAACTCAAGAAAAAAAAAATACTAGGTTGCCATTTAAAAAAAAGTTGATGACGTCATTAGTCAAAAACAAATGATGGTTGAATCGACTATCGTGCAAAAATGTGTATTTTTATCAAATAAAATCGACCTGTTCGAGGATTTCTTCCCAAAAAAATGTTATTTCGCTTTTAATGAATTTATTCCATACTGTAGACGGTGTCGGCAAAAACAGCCACCATAAGTGCATGTCATAAAATCATATCTAAAACCGCCACGGCTTACACAGGTAAATTTGGATCTATCGTCAAAAACAGCCACGCGTTTTCTTGTAATTACCTAATGCTCTATCTATCTAAAATATTTTGTATCTACTTATTATGTAGTGTGTGACCATATTTTTATTGTATAGAAACAGATAGAAAATATTTCAATCATATATTCAAAATAATTTTACAATTACATATTACACATTTTCCAAAAATACGAAAATTACTTACTTACATAATAGTTACTTACTAGTTAACTTTAAGTAGTGAGAAACGAATAATGTCCGTTCTTAAGTCCGTGTATTGCGAACATTTGTTAAATGTTAAATGTTACATGTTACATATTAAGATGAAACGTCAAATTTTAATATAAAATAAGTAAATGAGTATCAAAGCAAGCAGTTCGAAAATGCGACTGGCAATTGTTTTTTTGAGTATGCCATTGTAATCAGTAGAAAAAACTACACATTTTTATCCCATGTGCGGTGACCTGTATTAATATCGTCGTAGCTCTTTTGTTTTTCATTTCTGGGATATAGTAGTATAAGAAGATTTTGTGCAAAATTTCATTTTCTACCGACTGCTACATAAATATACAGGCTGTTCGATTAAAAAATCTAATTATCTGAGTTGGCTCTGAATTGTGATGCGCAATTGTTTTTTTTTTGTGTGGACCATTGTAATCAGCGGAAAAATCACTGCATCTTTGCTAATTTAACCGACTCTGTAGCTCGAAAAATAACGAAGATAGCAATAGTGCGCAGATAATTTTGAACAACCTGTATATCGCTTCTATATCACAAAGAAATCGCAAGTTCGTTTGACATGAAAACACGATAATGTTTCTGGAAAAGTCATTTACTAATAAAAAGATTTCACCTCGGTTTGTCACTGTATCTATAATTGTTCAATGCCAATTGCACTTCATTTGTTGTTCTAAAAAAACTAGTAGCATTTTCTGCACAAAAATGAGGTGGCTGTTTTCGACTATACCTTTTACAGACTTAACCTTATCCCGGATTATAGGGATTATCGGTGGCTGTTTTTGACGACGCCCTTAAGAACAAACGGGGTTCTCATTTAAAAAAATTGAAAGTAGAAAATTAAATTTGAAATAAAAAGCTATAATTTTAACAAATAATTGATAAACAGGGTTTTATACTAATCAGATTTATCAAATACTCAATTGATAGAATATACGTATAAAGGTTTGTTGTTTGCGAATTGTTTAAAACAGTGAAACCTGCTGCAAAATCTTAGATCTTTGGCATATAAGTATAGGTACTGCTGCAGTGAAGAACCGGAAGCAAACCCGATGCTAAGTTGTAACCTAAAACCAAAGATGTAACCCGTCGTAACTGTTTGGAATCTGCAAATATAATGTAAAATAGATAACCAGCATTGGCAAGACATGTGATCCTTTGATTTTGTGAATAACTGTTTGTACTAATTTATAAATGATTTTTTTTTAAAATAAAATATCTGACATTTGAAACAACTGAAAATTATGAATTAATTTTTTTTATCGATGGTTGATTTACAAAAAGCATGGAGTCCTGTGTAACAAAAATGGAGAAGAGTTACTGCGTTAAATGAATATACGTTTACATATAATTTTTTATGTGGAAACCATCATCGTAGGAAACAGGAGAGGAAATGCATTTATGTTTGTCAGTGAGCTCGATACTGCTGACAAAAAGAGACATACTTTCCTCGTCTACTTGATTAAGAAATTTGATCAAAATTAATTAATTACTCGCTGACGTACCTACTTTAATTAATTATCTTGGAATGTTTACTGGAGTGCAATGACAACCGCAAATTAAAGCACCTCCTCAAGCACTGTTTTTAAATTAGAATAGAAAATATATTCTGTAATAAATGTTTGAATATTGTTATTTTTAAACACAAACATTTAGGAGTGTATTGTATTGAATATTGTTATTTTTAAACACAAACATTTAGGAGTGTAGGAAATAAAATTTATTTATACAGAAAACTATTAGGTAATATTTTGATAAATATATAAATTATGTACATTTTGTTCACATAATCGTACAACGTAATGGATTTGTCATTTTCTATCAATCGCAAATATTTATTTTTATAATTTTGGTGTAACGTATTTAATTGTGGAGTTCACGTGGATGGTATACAATGTAACCCGGTTAAAAAGATAATCACACCGATAAGTAGTAATTCCAAACGTTAAGTACATATACCTACTTATACCATCGTTAAAGTGGATTAATACACAACTTGTTCAAACAACAATTGAACCCAAGACTATAACTGAAATTAATTTATTAATTACAATTAAAAAACTAATCTATATTGAATTTACATTGCACGGAAAAACCATTCGTATTTTTAGAATGTTTTATATAAATTTGTGTAAATTGTATACCCAACTATAGGAGGAGGAGGATGAAAGGTTTGAACCTATTAAAATTGTTTAAAACATCCCCGCGTATTAAAAGAGGGTGATTTGAACGAGTTTCTACCAAAATAAATATTTACGCTTTTTCTGTGTTAAACGGTGTTTAAATTTACATTACAACGTTTTATTGGCGAAAATATTTTCAACGGCTTTAAATATTGTTCAATTCCAAAGACAATACATTTTGCATATTCGTAAAACGTACGGTTATTACAATATGATTGTTAGGCAGTTACGAGATAACATGATTACTGTAATATTTATAAAAATTTGGACAGTTTTGGCAGCTGCTTGTGCTTCTTTCCAGTCGGGTAATCAAAATAGTTGAGCAGATGTGCACCCCAGCAACGTGAGGAACAACGTGTGGCATGTGTTCTGCTTTTACTGTGAAATAGTATCGTGCAGGGGAAAAGGAAGTACGATTTTTCCATTAAACGTAAACACAATAGTTCCGTTAAATTTTCCTTTTGTATAAAGTACACATTCATCGGCTTAAACGGAATGATTATTAATAGCGTAACCGACGTACATTTGATAAATTTTATTTGCAACGTTGAAGGGAATTTATTATAAAATGTTTATCTTTTTTTTTTCTTTCTTGAGCGTGCAACCAAATTGAAACTCGAGTTATGCAATAAAATATATTTATTACAACACACCAAATATAATAAATATAAAAATGTGTTTCGTAATCTTTATCAAGCAATAAATATATTTGACGTTTGTTATATTTTACTATGGAAACCTTTTTATAAAAATAGTTTACTATGAATTTGTTCCATCAATTAGTTCAAAAAGTTGAAATATTTAAACATAAAAGTAATTAATGAATCAAACTTTGCAATTCCTATTGCGTCCCACGTTATGAATTCTATACACTCCAGCTATTGCTGTAAGGCTAGGAAAAACGTGGAAAAAACCTAGCCTAACTCAATAATGGACATTTGAAATTATGTAAATTAGTAAAAATACATAATTCCCATTTCTACAGTTATATAGCTAAATTAAACTATAAATTTGGTTAGAGGTAGACAATCAAATAATTAAATTATTATAAATTTTGCTTAAATTTGAAGTGTCACTTTTAAAATTTATGCTATTACTTTCTTTTTTAATGTCAATAATTTCCAAAACTAATCTTTTTTTATAATTAGTTTCTTTATCAATAATTTCCACATCTTTAAAGTTAAATTTATTAGGGTTTAGGAATTGTAAAGTTTGATTCATTAATTACTTTTATGTTTAAATATTTCAACCTTTGGAACTAATTGATGGAACAAATTCATAGTAAACTATTTTTATAAAAAGGTTTCCATAGTAAAATAAAACAAACGTCAAATATATTTATTGCTTGATAAAGATTACGAAACGCATTTTTATATTTATTATATTTGGTGTGTTGTAATAAATATATTTTATTGACTCGAGTTTCATTTTGGTTGCACCCTCAAGAAAGAAAAAAAAAAAAGATAAGTATTATAATCAACCAAGAATTTGACACTAATAATATAAAATGTTTAAAATATCACATTTTATTTAAAAAAAATTATCGTTTGTTTCTTGTTAAATTAGCTGTAATACTAATAATAATTTTGAAACAAACACTAAATATCACAATTCCTTGTTAAACTTAAAATAATTCTAATATAGTTTAGTCAAATGGATTCGAATGGCTCATTTGTATTTTTATAAGGATCTTTTAAATTTTATTTAGCAGTTTCTGAAATAAAAAAAAATACATAACATTGAGATTAATTCTTTATTTATATTTATCAAATTTTCGAGCAGATTCTTCTTTTGCTTAAGAATATTGAATTTATTTTTACGTCATATGAAAGTATATATTTTTTTCTGATTAGGGAATTATGCCTATTTAAAACAATTATTAATCTCATAAGCGATTAAAATATGTTCTAAGACGAATTCTCATTACAAAAAAATAAAAAATACGGAACTTACAGACACAAAATTTCAGTTTCAGTCTTTTCATGTATCTCAAAAAAATGAAGACGTGATGACCTCTTAATATAAGCTTTTATTCCAAGGATGTGCCTTGCACTCCTAGTTGCGGATGTACTTCCTTCCTTCTCACTGAAATAAAATAACGCATTGAGATTATGTAATTCTTTATTCAAAATTTGTAATTTATTAAATTCTCGAGCAGATTCTTTATCTTGTTAAAAACTTAATAATGCACTGATATTTTGCGTAAGATTTTTCAGAATTATTAAGTTCAGATATCCTCATGGAAGTTTATTTATTTTTTACTTCAGATGAATTTTTTTTTGTTACGACAATACGCTATCAAATGTTGCTTTTCATTTACCTTTAGTCTCATCTCAGTTTATGAGATGAGCCTATAGTTATTCTTTACGAGCTCAGTTTATTCAGTTTTATAAATGGAACTGTTTGCTCAATTTTACACAATTATACTGTCAAATCTGTCAATAATTCCTAACCTACATCTTTTGGTTTAAATAATAAATGATAATCTGCTAATACAAGCATAATTGTCGAGATAAGTAGATGTGAATGTAGAGTTATAGCAATAAGTACATCAAACAGAATGAATTTGATTTTATTTTTAGTCCTCTTAATTTCGTAAGGCATTTTAAAACTTAAAAAAAATGGAAATTAAAGACAGGTAACCTGTAAACTTTAAACCTAACCTAACTTTTCCTCTCCAAGCACTTTTCTCTCCCAGCACTTTCTAATCCGCACTCACGTATCTGAACACGGTTTGCAGATGATGCTCCAGACTCACGTGAAACTCACTTAATTCTGATCTGAGTTGAAATGAATAGAACGGTCGCTTAAGTGAGTCTAAATAAGTGAGGTGAGAATCTCTGAGATTTCGGGTAAATGGAAAGCAGCAACATCGTATATGACCTTGAGCCACCAAATACAGTTTTAGAAAGTCTTCGGGCCGCAGAATAGGTTGGGTTCGCTCCGTAATTGAAATTCAAAAAAGACAACAATTTTTAAGTTATTTTTGTATGGGTTGCGTTCGCTTCGTGACTGAAATTTAAAAAGTAGATATGTGGGTTTTGAGAGTTGGGTTCGCTCCATCATTGAAATTCAAAAAATTGAATAACTTATGCAATGTTTTTAAAAAAGGTACTTTTTTAAATTTTATTATTTTAAATTCAATTTGATGGTGCCGCGGGCTTTATTCTAACGTCTTGGAGGCTGCGTGTTTGACACCACTGATCTAGAGTATCATAAACGACTGCTAAATCTAATATAAATAAGACGCTAAGGAAACTGTTGATCCTAAGATGTTTTCTCGTAACTAAAAATATCAATAAATACAGAACTTAGGACGGAACATCTCATTTTCAGTTTTTTCCTAATATCTTAAAAAAATGAGGAATACATTTCTTAATATTAGCTTTTATTCCATGGATGCGCATAAAAATAAAAGCTTTGCTCCCCTAGTTATAGATCCTAGGGGAGTATGGTAAGTACGATCACCCAGGCCAATTTATTATTAAGATTATTATACCGGTTATAAGTGGATTGTAGTAGACTCGATGTTTGGCTTAATTGTTAATCTATTTAAATGCTAATTGCGTTTCCTGATCGCCGACAGAAAGAATTATTTTTACACAAAACTCGACTCTTTAATTCAATAATATGTAACATTCTACTACAGTTCAGTTACAAAATGCAAATTACTTTAAGGCATGATATGAAAACTTTAGCCCAACCCTAATTACGAATAAACTGTGGAACTGCTTCCACTTTGAATTGTTCTTTTAATTACTTCAATCATACATAGAGTACGTCTTAACATTTTTGTTTAAGTAAACTACCATCACCACCAATTTCTGGCTAAGATTATGTTTCTAATAGTCAGGTTGTCTTCCTTCTCCAAAAATCTCTCTTTCATTCTACTTGTTGAATTCTATTATAGCCTCTCCAACTCCAGTGGTCTTTATCAACGGAGGAAGCTTAATTGTATGAAAGGGACAAATTTAGGAACAATGATAATTATATAAGCGTATCTGTAGGTTTGATATGATATTAAGACTTTGACATATTGAAATGAAGCAACAGAATGTAGGTATTATTTCAAATGCACGTGAATGTGTTCCATTTTCTCCCCAATTAAAAACGGGAAGAAAATGTTAAATGTACTAATGAAAATTAAAGAAAACGATACTATTTACATAAATATTTTATACGATTTAGGAATTTGATGTCGACGAATCCTGATTTAGTGATTTATCTTGTGGGAGAGTGAATTGGAGATATTTTCAGATTGAAGAAAAATTATAAGTTATGCAGAGTACAAATTTTTCCAGTACATTTTATTCCAAAGTTGTACAATTATGACATCGTGTCATTTTAAAACGAAGTCGAGATAATTCCGAGATAAATTTCTATTACCAGCAAAACATTCTTTAAAACTGAAACAAACAAAATTAGGTGATGCATAGCCATACATCTTGATTATTTTATTATCTGATGGTAACCGCTTTTAATTTGCTCTCGAGACCGTTTTAAAAAAAAATGTATTAAGAAATTTTACCCAAGTCGTGTTGATGTAACGGACCGTTTAACCACGACCTTCTTGAAGAATACCCACTATGGTAAGTTACCTTGTCCAATCCGGCGCGGAGGTTCGGTCCTCACAGACAGCTTTGTGCTTTCTCAGATGTGTGCAGTAGGCTAGAAACGGGCAAGCGAAGCAGAGACGCACGTGTTGTAAGTTCTCAGTACAGTGTTTTCATAAAACGCGTCCACGTTCATGAAGCGTTTATCTCGTTTTGGTGCGATAACGACAAGAAAGATAAATCCTTTTTCATGATTTAATTTATAATTAGTTGTGTGCGCTTCAGTTGATAGGTTTCTTTTTGTTACATTCATGTGCGGTAACTATCTTTAATGAAAGGAATGTGTTCGTGAACTTGTGACTTGTGTACGTCCGCTTTGAAAACAATCCTGGAGATTTGAACGAGGCATTTTCAAACATGGTGTTTTTAGCGAAGCATGGTTGGTATTCTTTGTGTTCACTTTGTGATTTATTTAGTGTTGATAGGTTTTAAGTTTTCAGGATTTTCTTATAAAAGTTAATTAATTGCCGCAACGCTTTGCACGGGCTGCAACGAAGGTAACACGTTTTCACGATGAATCTGTTATTTTCATCAACATTAACCACATGGTCATAGTTTTTGACCATCTGCACGTTTATTAAAAAAATCGCTATCGCAATTGTTTACTTAAATTTTAATTTATCGCTTCGTTGTACATAAATAGATTTTTGTTGTAACCTTGCCATTATCAAACTTGACATTGCCCAATTTTCCAAGTTCACTTTAACCATTAAATAAAGTCAAATAAAGTTGAAAATAATGGAAAAATTGATTTATTTTTAATAATTATTAATTAAATCATTTTCACGTGTATGACCTTTTTATCTTCTCGCGTTTGGATTTACACTGATGATTTATTATATATTTAAGTTAATACCATCATGTCATGTTTGTAACAACTGAGTAAACATAGTAGATATTTACTTTAACATGGCAGTACATTAAGTAGGGACATGTGGTGTTTGTGAACTTACTGTTCATGTATGTCACTTTGGTTTGAAACTTACCGCTTAATTTTTGTTGTACATATGACAGTTTTTTTTATACCACATAGTGAGTTGTAATTTGTAGTAGATGTCTGGATTGTACGCTGTTTTGAAATCCATCATTTTCCATTTGACACATTGAAAAGTATTTTGTAATTTCATGTCAGTTTTTATACTTTTTATAGTGTCGTGTGGCAATAAATTGTTTCGCCGAATTTGATTTTATTTCTACCAGGAAATTATATAATACTTTTAAACAATGGAAAATTCAGGCATGTTGCATATTTTTTTATGAACAAAGATCTTGTTCATTTTAGGACAAATATTAAATCGTGTTTAAGACAATCTCAAGGGAATAAAGCAGTCTGTCTTGGTGTAAAATTTCGTATTTGCCAGCCAATAGGAAAAATAAATAAATTGAGTTTACTTATAAGGAATATTAAAATGTCCAGATATCACGACTGTCACGAACCTTACATCAGATTTTATGTAACTTTTGCGTACTTTCGTTAGGCAATATTTTGAAACTTTTTATTGTATGCATATGTTACGTGTAAAATAAGTAAAAACTGTGTAAAACACATTTGTATATAGGTAGATTAATATGTTATGTATGCGGTGGTCTTTGTTCTTTGTTCAGTATTATTTGTGCTTAATTTAAAATTTTGTTTTGTTTTGATATAACATTGTACAGAGTGGACAAATTTCGATGTTTTCATAGGGAATTTCGATAACCATAAGAGATACGAAAAAATTACCCTCGATCGCTTTTTTGGAGATAAATTCAATGGTGAAAACTAAAGTTGGCTATCGTCTTTTGTTTTCGAGTTATGCGCAAAAATTGTGGTTTTAACTTGCTTATTTGGGAAAATGAAGGAAAATAACGTCCACGTTCTTTTTTGATAGGAATGCAGTGGCGTTGTTAGTTTTTTGAAAAAGTTCTCCAAATTCGAGTTGTGACATAAAGTTGTAATTTTTATATGGAACTCGTAGGTGGCTGTGGTTTAACTAAAAAG
>JAFFZR010017586.1:0-19325 GCA_018397195.1 Lethrus apterus | reverse complement strand
TTCATACTACGCAATAACTATTTTAATTAATTTTTTATTTATGAACAAATTTTAACAACTACCCAAATCCAATCTATTTAAATAACCAATACTTGCGGTTTTATTAGTATCTTGTTACTTCTGAGCTCTATTTCTTCTGCAATTCCAAACTTTCTTTATTAATACCACATTAAAATGTCATATTCTTTCTTCTTTTTAAAACACTTTTATTTATAACTTTGATTATAATTAAATTTTAAACACTTTTGTATTCAAAAGTCCAAAATACCCATTACTCGTTCTACTCATGTCATCTTCTTTTTTTTTATTTTAACAGACCTCTTCTCTACAAAATTACTAGCCTACTTTTTTTTCAATTAATAACACTACAATATGTTTTGGACTGTTGTTATTTTTTGACTTTTACTGACTTTATGTTGGACCTTCTTACCAACCATACCAATTACGTATTTTGCGTTTCCACAATCCTTGGAGCGATTGCCGGAACAATTTATAACAACCGTGAGTCGGTTATAGCCGCAACCAAAAGGCCACAACATTTAACGATTAAATAAAATAAAAATAAATACAGAATCAATTGTTTCTATTTAAATATAATGAATCCTTTCTATTTCATTACATCATTAAAGGAAATTTATATTGAAATAAATAATATTTGATGATATTAAGAATAATTTTACAGTATAATTATTTTTAAATTCGACATATGCAGATGGAACTGGTTATAGAACGAAATTAAACAAAAGCCGTTCAAAATAAATAACAACGACGTAGTACGATTGCTCACAGATATAGACGTCGATCGCGAATTGCATAATGTGGCGTCCGCGTATCGGCGGCGCGTCACAAATGGGGGCACGTGCCGACATCGAGGAAGCCGTGCATGGTCCTGGCGGCAAACGCGGAACTAACTTGCCTAATCTAGCAGGTCGCGTGCGGCCGACGTCACTCGCACTATCTGCATGTGACACTCCATACATACAGGACGTGCACAGGACCGAATTATACATTTCTGTTTGGTTTTTGTTTCGACTAAATTGCAGTGGGTTAGTGTGTTACGTTGCAGTATTTCTTTAAGCGCCACTTAACATGTGGCATTTGGAAAAATGTTACTAATAAACTGATAATAAAATACTACTTGCACAAATGTAACTTCAATTTAATATATTGTGAGATTGTGACTGTATTATTCGCTGTAGTGCGAGAGAGTATTATTTACTAACGTAACTGATTAACTCCGAAAAGAGCAACTTAAATTCATTCTCGTAATTTTCAATAAAGTACATGTAAAAATTCTTGCATTTTCGGAGTAAAACTTCTACTGATTGCAACGTCAAATGCTTGCCCCACTAGGAATATTGAGAGATAGTTTGGTATGCCGACATCTTAACTTTTATCAAGTTTTATATTTATAAAAAAATATATAAAAACTCCCTCCTTTCAATTGAAGCAATCTTCAAGCGATGCATTCTTTCACCGTTCGTTGAATAACGTTTCTGTATGTTTTATGGGGACGTCGTGCAGATAAAATCTGCATAATTTCTATAAATTTCGGTCCGGCTCTGCCATAATCCGTACTGCATGGTACATATTCGAGGGCAGGCCGATCGAGATAAGGCTTTTGTGTGTTTTAATCTCAGACACACTCTGCGACGCCCATGCACGGGCACATTATGTACGCCGAACGTACCTACATTACACGCTCAGACCCACATTAACATATAAATATGTCCAAAAATCAGATACCACTAAGGGGATTATCTCGTCAGAAGATTGGCCAAACTGTGTATGTGTATCGCATTTGGTATTTTACAAACGGACGATTTAAATCTAAATGTGTGTACAGTTACATATACAGTGTGGTGATAAAGTTTGGAACAAAATTCATAAAAGCGTTTTATAACGTTTTTAAGAAAATCGCTCGGACAGGTCAATTCTTGTTTTTAAAATGCCGTCTTCTGACGTTAATTTTTTTTAAATGACAACCCCCACTTTTTTCTTCTGTTTTTAATAGACCTTCTTACTACATAAACGGTGATGTATAAAAATTGGTACCTCACATAACAATTTTTTTGAATAAATGACACATTTACTTTAGATCGTCAGTGGTTATAATTTAGTAAAAATAATAATCGTAAACATTCTAAATTAAAGCAAATAACAGTAATTTGTGCATCTAAGATGAAGAGTGAAGCTTTAAGGTGCAATGACGTCATTATCGATTTTTTTAAATGACACCTCTTATTTTTTTCGTTTGCTTTTGATAGACCTCCTTGATGTTTAAGTGGTGATTACCGAATTAATTCTTTACATAAGAACTTTTCTGAAAAAAATAACATTTTTGCTTATAAAATTAAAATTTTTGTTTAAAAGCAAAAATTTAAATGTCATTTATTCAAAAAAATTGTTATGTAAGGTACCAATTTTTTTACATCACCGTTTAAGTAGTAAGAAGGTCTATTAAAAACAGAAGAAAAAAGTAGGGTTGTCGTTAAAAAAAAAATATATGATGACGTCATTGTGCAAAAGCAAATGACGTCATTCCAAAAAAATTAACTTATCTTTTTTTTTTTTTTAATAAAAAAAATTAACGTCAGAAGACGGCATTTCAAAAACAAAAATTGACCTGTCCGAGCGATTTTCTTAAAATCATTATAGAACGCTTTTATGAATTTTGTTCCAAACTTTATCACCACACGGTATATAATTGATATTAATCCTATGCATTATTATTTTGGACTACTTAATTATTGAACTTGTATATTCTGATATCAGATAAAGGAAAACTATACCGGGCGTTTAACGAAAATGGCTTACCGTCCTTTTGTGGTCATTTATTCATCAATCGAAATGAAACTTGGTGGCATCAAACTAGAACAGCAATCCTCAACGTATTAAATTCGTATTACATATTAAGTGAACATAAGAGTCGGGATCTATGTAATATATCGACATACAGACTGCTCATAGGAACAATTTACAATAGCTATTTTTTTTATTTAAAGAGATAGAAACTTGATTAAATGGACAAAGTTTAAGTACCTTGATAAAACAAAAGAACATCGCGTTGCAAGATACAAGCATAAAGATTTTTTTTAAACTGAACACCCTGTATATTTTTCAGTTGCTCTGGTTGCCTGCTAGAATTAATTATAAGACAATTTTTCTCTAGGATCGCTAGTTAAGGAGTTAAAAAACAAAGTAATAAAATAATAAAAATCAAAAAGCAAAAGAACTATTGTTGCCGAACCTCCTCTTGCAACAAGTTCTTGTACAAATGTTTTTCATCCTTCGGACTGCATGAATATGTCTTATGTATCTCACATCAATAATAATAAAAGAAATTATTAAAAATTATTTATTTACCACTTTTATAATTATAATGAAATTTGCAAAAATTATTTTCTCCAAAACTCTTTTAATAGCGGTTTTAGAGAAAAATTGTCTTATAATTAATTATAGCAGGCAACCAGAGCAACTTAAAAATACAAAAATATACAGGGCGTTCAATTTAAAAAAATAATCGTTATGCATGTATCTTAGCAACACAATATTCATTTGTTTTATAATTTATTGTGCGAAATGCGCATTGCAAGGTACTTAAACTTTGTCTATTTAACCAAGTTTCTATCTCTTTAAATAAAAAAGTTAGCTGTTGTAGAATAATTCGTGAACACTCAGAATGCAAGAAATTGTTGTTTTTAACTCATTAACTAGTGATCCTAGAGAAAAATTGTTTTATAATTAATCATAACAGCGAACCAGATCAACTTAAAAATATAAAAATATATAGACTGTTCAATTTAAAAAATTAATCGTTATGCTTGTATCTTAGCAACGCGATGTTCTTTTGTTTTATAATTTATTGCACGAAATGCTCATTGCAATCATTGTACTTAAACTTTGTCCCCTTAACTAAGTTTGTATCTCTTTAAATAAAAAAGTTAGCTATTGTGGAATATTCCCGTGAACAGACTCTATAATGTTATCTTACTTACGATTCTATTTTTTTATTTTAGTACTCACTGTAGTTATTTCATGTGGTTTCCTTGGAAAACATTGAACTTTATTTCTGACCAGAGAAAGCTATTAGTGGCAGAAGTTTTTATGATGTCAGTTTTTATAACAAAATACTAACCTACGATTTAAAATCATTATTATTAATTCACAAGCTCTCCAAACTTACTGGATGCAACTGCGAGCAACAACTTAATTTTTTTAAATATAAATGTATTAGTAAAGATTAATGATTGTTCCCTTCAAAAAAAAAATACATACATGCTAAGTTTTATTGAAATCATTCTGTACTATCACAGAACAGTTCATTCTCATTCAGGGCCGGCCCAAGAAATTCTCTCACTCCCCAAGACACTGAAATTACGCCCGTAACTAATGTGCATGTGTTCTTTTATTGAAATGAATATTTGCAGGTTATCGCATGAGTGGATGGTGTTGAGTTATGTTGGGTTGCAAAATTTATTTTGTATTCCTAAGAATTTTAGTAAAATTTATTTATGTAAAATATTTGAGCAAGGCGCTCAAACTTTATGTTTCACAACGGCTAATACACATGACTTTTTATCTTAATATTTTATGTATTTGATTCATATAAAAATCTATGCGACGATTATAAAAATTTGACTTAAACCTTTCTTCGTCCAGACTGTATACAATATAGCTTAAATATAGATTCATTTTGATAATTACCAAGGTCAAAATAAATCTATTCAAAATAAATTGCTGGAAGAAAATTCCTACTTATTCATGGTTACACAAAAAGAATGAAAATCCGTCAAGCATGGACACTTGACTGAAAGACTTGAAGGAATTTCATACGAATAAATAAGTACAAAAACATAGCGTGAAAATCACGAACTGATGTTTTAATTACATAAGTAGGCAAGTAGAAGCGAGAGTCGAAAATTATAGATGGCTCCGGCTCGTCCAAAATCGCAACTCACGTTCTCTAACGACGGGATTAACTATACACCGGAGTCAGTTGGTGACTGAACAAATCGTCCGGATGTATAATAATATATCGAAGATCCTAAAATACTTTCGCTATCTAATTTTCAAGGAAAATAATTTAGGTTGAAGTTTACATATCATTAATAAATATTGCATTTCATAATTTTAGCGTTAAGTGTAACGTAAACTATAAAAAATTTCCATTATTAGTTTGTGATATTTCATACAACTTTAGAAATTTTCAAAGTGTAATTCAAATTCAGAAAAATTCTTAACTAAACTTAACGTAAAATATAGTATGAATTTTAAGAAAGCAATTACCAGGATTAAACGTATAATGATTTTTATATTATGTTACTCATTAATAATATGTACCATTATTAAAGACCGACGCACAATCTTGTCTAGCAATTAATGGCGAACTGGTTCTAAAAATATTGGTTGCCTGAAGACAAATGGGCCCACCCAAATTTATAAAATCTTCAAAAACTACATAAGGTACATATTACAATTAATATTTTTGCGTAATAAATGTAATTTTTTAGTAATTACAGTGTACATATACAGGCTGATTCAATTTTTTTTCGGGTAACTTCAGCATCTTATTCTAACAGCTAAATTAATGAAAACAGTTTATATAAACATATATCCGAAAACGCTTTGTTTTTAAGATACAGATTATTTTATAGAATATTAATTTAATTCGATGCAACCTAGTCGCCTGTTGTTACACTGTTCTAAAATAAACGAACATCGTTGAGGGCATTTATCATCAACATTGATGAGTCGCAGGAAGACTTCCGTGAAGATGAAACTAAGAAACAATTTAAGCGCAGAAAAACTCCTTCATATATCACTAGCGGAATAGAACGCGTTTTAGTTCCCGGAACTTATCTTCCGGTTGCTGCACAGAATATCTTTCCCTGTAGTGGGTGTACAGTAATTGAACTCATCTTCAACACTGGAGCTGACTTCGAAAAATTTCTTAAATATTTCCGCACGCCATCGCAAGAGAATAATTCCAACAGTTTTTTTTGTTTAAACTTTGTGTCTATGTTGTAAAATTTATGAACAAGTTTCGTTGGATATATGCTTACTGATAGGCTACATTATTTTAAGAAGATCAAATTTTGTTACAACTGTTACTATTATACAGAGACCGCGGCACTTCGTTGATTTACTGCCCCCCCTCTCACGTGTATTAAAATAATTGTTAAATTTTGAATTTCAATTACGGAGCGAACCCAATCCACACAACTTTCCAAAATTTTAAAAACCGATCTTTTGAATTTCAGTTACGGAGCGAACCCAACCCATGCCCATATATAGTCCTGAACATTTTTGTTACGTGTGTGGTGAAGTGATTTTCAAGCCACAAAGAAGTCATCAAAAGTTATGAACTGAACTTCGAGTGTAAAGTTGGAGATCGGGATAAGGTTTGGGCCCCATATATCTGCTGTTTAACATGTGTTTCCCAGCTCACTGGCTAGCTGAATGGAAAATCTCGTCGTATGCCGTTTGCAGTTCCAATGATATGGAGAGAGCCAAGGGACCATTCTTCAGACTGCTACTTTTGTACAACACTAGCGCTGTTCAAAGGAATTAGTGCCCGTTAGCGACACGGATTTGCCCATTACTGTTATTCATATGTCTGGGTAAAATTTGGGATAAAGAATCGCTCTGTAATAAAAATTCAAAAGGTAGAGTACAAAGGAGTAATGCTGGACGATCGACCAAAAATAGCTTCGAGATCGACCGGTCGATCGGATCGACTTGTCCACTCCTGGCCACTCCTGCACTAGATGACTTCGAGGGCCGAGAAAACAGGGAAACGGGTCCTGATTTTGTTGACATGTCGAGGAGCTGCATAAAATAAGCCAGTCAGATTTAAATGACTTGATCCGTGATCTGATTTTGATAAAACATCAAGCAGAATCTTAACTTCAAGGCGCAAAGGATGGAATTTATTAGATAAAGGGATAAGAATATGCATATTCCGTAGTACGCAGCAAGAACTGCAGCATTTATTTTTAAAACAAAATGACCTGGTATTCTGTAACGATGTCAACGCTTTACTAGAGGCAATGGACCAGCATCACAATCCAGAAGAGTAGAGACTCTTTATAGACTACTCGAAAAAGAGGCTTCAAGCTGTTTTCCTTCATAATGGAAATGAAAATCATTCTATTCCCATGCTCATGCTGTCAACATGAAGGAGTCTTGTGAAAGCACGAAGCTACCAACTGAGTAAAACAATACCAGAGATTTCAATGGCATTTTTCTTTGCGGATTCAGAAATTGTAGCCCTAGTGCTGGGTTTGCAGTTGGGATACACGAAGTTTTGCTGTTTTCTGAATGAGTGAGACAGTAAGGACAGAAAAATCATTACATTAAGAAGCAATGGCCAAGAAGAAGTAACCTTGCTCCTGGTTTTAAGAATATCATTTGTGAGCCTCTCGTTAAATCTGCTGCCACTTCTTCACATTAAATTGTGACTCATGAAAAACTTCGTAAAGGCGATTAAAAAAGAAGGTGACGGGTTTTTCCCAAAATAAGAAGCGAAGCCAAATCAGGGAAATAATGAAAGATGACAGTTTCTAGTTGAATTATAATTCAACTAGCAATGTTAATAAGATCACAAGATTTGTCAATATTGTTTTTGTTTAAGAATTCATTATAGTAAAGAAAACTCAATCAAATAAACCAAAAACCATGGCGGATCTTTAAAGAATCGTCAAACACGTTAAGTAACGCACAATGAGGAAGAGAAGCAAAATCTGAGAACGATATTCGTTACAAACTTGGGAAATATTTCCACGGATGTAAACCGCAGGTAATTATACAGCGTGATTTTTTGAAAACGATCCGCCTCAGATATTTCAGAAACCAAGAGGAAATTAAAAATTTCCGAAAAGAGGTCCACTTAAATGTCAAGGATTGACCTATGATTCAAACTTTTGAGGTTTGTTCTGCACCCCCACGAATACCTCCCCAAAAAATTTAAATGGAATGGTATCTCAAATGAAAGAGCAATCGATGGGCTTTATAGATGTGTTTGAATTTTTGAATTCTGATCATTACTTCCCGAGTTATTGAGCTCTGAATATTCAAACTTTTTTCATTTTTTTACCGGATCCGTAACTAACAAAAAGCGAAATGCTCCAAACCGAGTAGATACCCCTTGCTATTTCAAAATTTTGGGGCAAAACATGTGACCTTGCTAAGAAATTTCACCTGTTTCAGTATTTTTTGAGCAACTAATCTCCAAAGTGACATAAAAAATGAAGAAAGTTTGAATATTCACAGCTCACTAACTCGAGAAGTAATGATCAGAATTCAAAAATTCAAACACGTCTGTAAAGACCATCGATTCGTCTTTCATTCGAGATACCAAGTGGTGGGTCATCCCATTTCAAATTTTTGGGGAGGTATTCGTGGGGGCGCAGGGGTAAACGTCAAAAGTGTGAATCATAGGTCAAACCGTTTCCCACTTGACATATAAGTGGACCTGTTTTCGGAAATTTTTAATTTCCTTTTGGTTTCTGAAATATCTCAGGCGGATCGTTTTCAAAAAATCACCCTGTATATTAAATTCATATTATAATATGTAGTAATAAATGCGAACGCATGTGGTTTCGAGTTTTTGTTATTTAACAAATAAATAGTTTTATTAAAACGATCTCCCAATATGAATGCAGATCTAATTAAAGAGCATACGTAACGAATCGTGAAAGCAGTAATCGTAAAAAGAATGTAATTAACGCATAAAAAATTAAAACGCCGTGTTACCATGTATTTTACCTTCACTTATTAGATTGAAATCACACGCTGTTACATTTTTATTAGTGCATAATCAATTACCATACTCGTTATGTGTTATTATCACATTACTAACTTACATATGTATTTTTTGTTATAGTAGCTATAGTAAATAAAAATAATTGTACATATTATTCAAAAAAATTAAAGAAATTAAATACGTCTGATAAAAAATAATTAATGTGTATACTCCAACAGAATCAATGCAAATGAAGAGGAGAAGTAAACTTTTTACGACGAAATTGAAGTGGTGCCAAAAAAGACATGACGATCAAAATGGGCGATTTTAATGCACTAGTAGAAAAAGAACAATGCTATAGATAAGTGGCGGAAAGACATGGAATACATACAATACATGATACGAGAAACAATAATGAAGAAAAGCTATATAACGTCGCCGCGGAAACAGATATGTGGATGATACCCGGAACAGGCAACCAAATAGATCATGCGTTGGTGAAGAAACGAGATGTCACGGTCATCAAGGATGTCAGATCTTACAAAGGAACATTGATTCAGGCCACATACGGGTAATAGCTAAATATAGAATAAATTTACAGGGGATAAAATGCAGGAAAATAATGAATAGAGAATGAGACGTGGAAAAACTAGATCACGAAAAAATTTTAAAAAAATGCAAGGACACGATGTGAGCAACATAGAAGAGGAATGGCAAATGAACCAGGACAGTATAAACGACGCTAAAAAAAGAAAAGTCATTAAAAATAAAAAGGAAGTGAGAAGAAAATTGCTCAGCTCAAGGAACAAAGTAAATCTGAATAAATACAAAAAGAAATAGAAAAGTAGCAGCTAACAATAATGCTAGAACCTTGTATTGTTATATGAAGAAAGGAAAAAGAAAAAAGCCAAAGATCAATATTAAAGGCGAAAGTTGGAAGAAATACTTCGAGGAACTATACAAGGAAGGCGAAGAAGAAAATGAAGATAAGGAAGGGGAAAAGATGAAAAAGGAGTCACAGATAAAGAATTAACACCTTAATTAATATCGAATTCACGCTGTCCTCGTGTTACAGGTAAATCAATGATTAAATACCTTAATTATTAGTGAATTCACGTTATCAACGTGTTACCAGGCAAATCAATCATTAAATACCTTACTGAATTCACGTTCTTCACGTGTTACATGTAAATCAAAAATTAACCCCTTAATTAAGTAAGAATTCACGTTATTCAAGTGTCACAGATAAAGATTAACACCTTAATTAATAATGAATTCATGTTATCCACGTGTTACACATAGATCAAAGAATTAAAACATTAATTACATAAATATTCATGTTATTCACGTGTTACATATACATCAGTAATGCAATATCTTTATAAATGTACAAAGAAAATCTTCGCCAAGCGTTCAATTTATCTACTTACGAAAAATGACCTAAACTATTTTTAAATTTAAATTAATAATAAATTTAAATTTAAAGGACTAGTTACTTGCTAGTCAGTTAGAGGAGTCAAGTTGAATAGTTGGCTCTCTAATCACTAATGTCTAATCTCTCTTAACTAAAATTTCCTTGCCTTTTATAGCCAAAATAAACTAAACAAAAAAACCTCGCATGGGAAATTGAGCTTCAGAACTCCGATGCTGTCCAACAGATTTTGTACAAACTTAGAATAGTAAAATTCCTCAGAAATAAATTTTAATGTAAAAAAATATATACAGTGCGTACCAAATGTATGGAACCGGCCTTGTTATTCCAAAACTATTCAAGCTAAATCGATAAAATTTAATATATATGCTATTTACAAAGCCTTCTATTATTTCCACAGTTTTGTTATTTTTTTAACTGACAAGTTCGGGAGCAGCACAGCCAACTTAATTTTTTTTAAATGGGAAGGGGGGTCAAATCGCATACCGTTTGAAAGGTATTTTCAAGTAGAGTTCAGCGATATGCCACTTGGCATATTTATCTCTAAAGATAACTTCGCTATTGTAAATTAAAGATTGGGAGTAGGTATTAACTTGATAACTGAAGATTCAGTTAGCACTGAAAACAATGGTTAGTTTATGTTATTTAATGTAACATCAGACTGTTGAAACCGTGTTTTAGGTTTATGAAGTTCATTTAGTTAATACCTATTCCCAATCTTTAATTTACAATAGCGAAGTTATCTTTAGAGATAACTATGGCAAGTAGCATATCGCTGAATTCTACTTGAAAATACCTTTCAAACGGTATGCGATTTGCCCCCCCTTCCTATTAAAAAAAAATCAAGTTGGCTGTGCAGCTCCCGACCTTGTCAGTTAAAAAAATAACAAAACTGTGGAAATAATAGAAGGCTTTGTAAATAGCATGTATATTAATTTTTATCGATTTAGCTTGAATAGTTTTGAAATAACAAGGCCGGTTCCATACATTTGGTACTCACTGTATGTATAATTATGTTTATTACATTTCATCGTTAAATATTTATCCCATATCTTCCAATGGTCACATTTCGTTTTCTGTTACAAGAGTTTTTTAGACAAACCATCTTGTCTTTTGACATAAATGTTTAAAATACGAAAGGTAATCCTGTTTATTATAAAAATGGTGGAAGTCATAGTTATAGTATTTTTTGTCAGTTTGTTTATTCGTGTCGACTTTCCTATGATTTTTGTAAATAATACAATGTTAAAAAATATTTTTAATTTTTTATTATTTTATTACACAGCAGAAACAGTAGTCGTTTATCTCATGTCGTTTATTGGGAAACCACAAGAACAAACTTGTTAAACTGACAATGACTGAAATTCTTTGTATTTTTTTACGTTTTTTTTTTATTATTTTGTTGTACTGTTTTTTTATCTGTATACGTCAATGATTTTAAATTAATTAAAAAGTAAGATCATTCGAAATAATTGATACGTATAACAACAATTTCAATAATTCGAATAACGCTCGTAGACCAGCGCACATTAAATTGTTAGAAATTTAATTAAAACTAATCGAATGCTCAACCATAAATGTTTCCACCTGCAAAGATATTGCCAATTTATTGGCTATAGAAATTCCTTTTCCCAACATTTGTTGTGAATTTCTCAGATTATCTTTAATGTACGGATTAATCGTTCGATGTTTCGTTACTTATTGTGAGTGACGTGTATGGAACGTAACATGTATAACGATAAAAATAATCTCAGTTCAATTACGACGGACATAAATCACATCGTTATTACAATCGCGGATTAAAAGTGCGGATATTGCTTCCGTGCATCCGAATATGAACCCAGGATATTGAATTGATCGACCAGTTTTATTGCTGTAATATTTCACTTGTATTCTACTCTTAACAATGCAGATTTTATACGTAGTCAGAATATTCATCGAACAGGGACAAAAATGTCACTATCTATAGAAAATTGGCGTGAAGTTTGTGTTTCATGGACATTGTTTAAATACAATTTTTATGAAACATTTTTAAGACAAATTTTCTTCATGTTTTGATTTTAATGTTAATGCCTTTTTACTTTTTTCAACAAAAGTTTGCCGTTTGCTTCTTTACTTTGTATAATCTTACCAACTTATTCCATATTTGTGTAGATTTTCCTTTCGGTCTTTTCGGATTTATGCTTCCCATATTCATTTGACTGTTTTATCTTCGTTCATCCTTATAATTTGTCCATTTTAGTTTCTTTCAGTTTAAATCAGATTTTGTTTGTTGTTTCTTTATTAATTGTATTTATCGGTTGTTCTTAATTAGTAATTTTTTTTCTGTCATTTACTAAATCGTAACGTCGAACATACATACCTACGTTCCCTCGTAAAATATATCGGAACAAATTGAAAGGAAACCGATTTTATTTGGAAACTATTGAGAAGAAAGAGTAGTACATAGACAAATATTCGATCAGAATAATCAGTTAAATCGCATCAGGGGCAACGGCGTCAAACATAGAGAACTTGGCAAACAACTGACGGACGTTCAGATTCGATTTTGCAGTCGATGGGATCAAGTAACCGCGCGGAGTCACCCAGTCAGCGCCGTACAATGGTGTCATAGAGGCTACGACACGTCGAGATCATTCCAGCACATTACATTTTATATTCAGAACGGCAATAACGTCCACCGACTATACGACCAAATGAAATATAAAACGTGTATACGGCTGAGGGTAATTCATATCGTGCTCCAGTTAATCGATTTAACAAAATTTTACTGTCTCGTCAAAGTTTTATGATTTCTGGATTTAAATATTATTGGGGAAATTTGCATTATTATTATTATTATTACCAGTGAACGTATTTGAAAATAAATTTCTACAATTTCCTCTTTGTTATCTTTGACATCTTTGACGAATAATAATATGGATTTAAATTATATTTTACGTCCAATTAAATTGAATAATGAAAAAAACTCAAACGTCAAATTTTTTTTTGTAATGCCAGTTTTATAAGTGGTTAGAAAACGGTTCATACACAAGTCAGATTGAAAAATGATTATTTTTACATTTTCTGAAAAGTTCGAAAATGCAAAAAGCGTTCTTATGCAACGTTTAATAATAATAATATCAATAATAATAAAGTAGTAGAATTCTGGGTTGTAAATGACAAATAGCTAATAATCCTTACCCTTTTTTTTTTGGAGCGTTCAAATAAATTTCTTCAATTTATTTTCGATAATTGTTGTTTTGTTGGAAAAATTTCTTTTTGAAATAAATGGCCACGATTAAAAAAAAATCAGTATTGCAGAAAACAATCTGTTCACGCCAATCGAATACGAATTGTCGAATTCAACGTATAGAACGCTTTTGAAATAACATATACTACTTAAAAGAGACGTTAAATAAATTTTCACATTTCCAAATATCCTTAATCTATCCGTGCATTCGTTCTGTGTTTGAAGTATCATGACAGGATAAAAATTCAATATTTTCTTTTTATAAAACGGTTTGCATCGCATTGAATTTTACATCTGGATTTATCGTTTTAAAGTGAACATTTTAAAAAAATTTGCATCCATCTGTATTACTCAGTTACATGCGTGGCGACACATAAATTTTCGAATTTTCCATGTAATACGAATTCTCTCTAAACCGGTTTAAGAGGGTCTAGGAATTTTCGTTTGCTATAATATATTTCAGTTTTCAGCCCAAAATCGATGCACAAATTTCTATATTGTATTTTTGTTTCAGGTAAGTTTTGTTGTCCGTTGGTTGGTTGGTACCTGACTACCGTTATGAGTAAGATTATTTTAATTATGTTTCGTTAATTTATGTGAAATTTAACCGCATAAGAAATGTGAAGGTTCCTTAATTAATTCCTGTGTGTTAATTAGTTATGTATTAATTCATTTGTGACAATTAACGAATTAAAATGGAAGCATGTTCCGGTTCCTGAATGGGGGAATGTTCTTATCGGTAGAATTTACTGAGAAATGTGATAATAGAAATTGATTTTTCGTGAGCAATGAAACAAATGAAAATAAAATAAATGTGTGACTGATGGGTTTGGGGAAAAATTTGAAAAGTGGGAACTTAAATGTGAAAACAGCTATTATTTATGAATTAAAATTATTTGACTATTATTTTTTTTTTATTATTTTTCCAACAGACGTAAATATGTCTCTGAAGATTCATTTTCTGCATCCCCCCCCGAGAATCTTTGTGACGTTAGCGGCGAGCATGGTGAGAGATTCAACCAAGAAATGACCATTGAACGACGCTACCAGGGATTTTGGGATGAGGGAATGATTATATCTGGTTCCTCATAAGAGAAACTGATTCCAAAATATACAAAGGACAATACTGAAAGAGTACAATAAAAATAAACGTAGTTATACGCTATAAATAAGGAAAAAATACAAAAATTGAATTTTGGTGCTTTCACATATAATTGATCATAACTTCGGCATTTCTACATAGATTTTCATCCTAAATATCTTTTTCTCTTCGTATAATTGCTAACTCTACGTAAAAAACAAGAAACTGGTTATATTTCCACGATTTATACTTTTTCTCGGCGATAGATTGAATTATCGATTTTGATTTCGGCAAAAAAAAATTTTGCACTGAAACTACTGAAGCGACTGTAAAACAATATTAGTAACATTTATTTGTGATTCGATTATCTTTAATTTGATATGCTGAACGGCGAGAGTGGACGTTCCTAACTCGAGATATGCTTCAAATAGTCAAATTACCTCCGAAAAAACCAAGAAAAAGTTAAAAAATTATCTCGAAAACGTATCCATAAAAAAATAATGCAATTTTCGAGTTTGGCGGGACAAAGTATACAAGAAAAATATAGTGGCACCTAATGCACAGAATTTTTTTAAAAATTTGTAAACCAGTTTACTTAATTAATAAACATATTTCGATATCTTTATTTCTGAACATTTCTTGGTTATAAATGCTTGAAAATAAACAGAAAATGTTCACGTTCACATCATTTCTTATCGATTGTTAAATCACATCAAATCTCTTTCTATACTTTTTCTCCAATAATTATTTTATCCCTAATATTTTTTAACTAAACTTCCAAGCAATGAAATCGGCTCTGGCATTTTTCATTAAAAAATCAATTTTTTCGGGACGTAAACGTCAGATTGAAGATTACATTAAATGGTTGAAAACACTATTCATTTATCGTTTAATTAACTGTGAAATTGTTGATTGTCTTTTTAATCAACGAGAGACAAAACAAAAAAGGCAAGAAATCATTATTTTATATTGAAAAAAATGAGGGTATTATCGAAATTAGAGTACAAAAGATCAATATACTTGTTCTTTCTAAATATTGAACGATGCATAATGTAGAACTCTAAACTTGATAAATAAGAATAATAATCCAAATGATTGGTCTTGATTTGAACACAAATAAACAAGCATTTTAGCCATACGTTGTATGTTTTACTCCGACACATCGTTCCCGAAAAAAATCTAGAATGAAAAGTGCTAGGTGGGCCGATTTCATTGCTCGTGAGTGTACATATACCGGGTGTTCAAAAATGATTAAGATGAGAACCGTAGGCAACCAAATATACAGATTGGTATATGCTAACAAATAAATCCCTACACGTTATTTTATTACTCACATTACTCAGTCTTTGGTGTTTATTAGTTACTAGTAGAAGTAAATACCATTTTTTTAACTAAAACTGAAAAGTAAACGTATCATGTAACTGAAACACAATGTATTGACAGTCTTACCTTAATTTTAATCGAAAATTGACAAGACGAAAAATCACGTGACATAAGCAAATGACATAAAAGACAAGGCAATTTATTTTTTACCAACTTAAATTTCAAATCTGTATATTTGGTTGCCTACAGTCATCTTAATCATTTTTGAACACCCTGTAATATTAAAAACGTGCAACGAAGGCGAAAGAATATTTATTATAAATACAATAGATAAGTTGCACTAGAGATTGTAAGGGAAGTATTATTGAAGAAATATTTAGTTCGTCTCAAAATTAGTACTCAATGTGTACTTTGTCATTTATAAACTATTTTTAAAACTTATGTTAGTCACCTTAAATCGTCATAAATTCAAATTGCCTTCAAGTTAATATGACTTGGCGTGTACATCAATAGCCTCATATAAAATGACCGCAGTTTATTATACAGTGAAATTCTAACAAAATTGCGCTCGATACTCGTCGGATATTAGCCAGTTTGTAGCATCTGTGCACGTTGTAAAGAAACAAGTGCATGACCTGAAAAATCTCCATCGTTAGCATGTTGTTCCGAGCTGATAGTAAAACAACCGCACCGAAACACCTGATACACGAAGCGTAACCTATGATCCCACTTGTGTAAATATCACGGTAAGAAAGACGGACATCGATTGCTTGTACTTTACAAAATTGTTACGTATTTCGATTTTTACGTGTTTTCCATTAACAAGACGAATTTACACTTTCTATAAAATGTACTGTGAATGCATTGCGATTGAAGGTATCAATTTTTTATCGTAAACTTGTAATATAATTTAAATAATACAAAGGCGTTTAACTTTTAAATAATGTCGAAATTAAAGTGACAAGACTAACGTGTAGTAAAATGCGGAAGTAGTAATTTTAAATATCAAGCAAGTTTAAATCGAGTTAGTTTTACAATGAGATAACATAACAAGGGATCTTTAGCTCGCGAAATAAAGTTTAGATATATTTTATACCTTATCTCGTGTTTTTAAAAAGGATTTTAGGAATAACTTTTAGAAGAATTAATGTTGTTCGAGGAAAGTTATCGGCGATGAATTTAAATTTTCAAAGGATTCCCGTAATAAACAGATTTATCATACTTAGTGCAGATTAGGCGACCGTGCCTTTCGCGCGGACTTTTAAAAATGGATTATGCAACAAGCTGGGGGAAACTCTTTTAATTTAATTCCGCATCGAACGCCTGCCTCCTTCTCTCTTTCTCTCTCCGCAAATATATCAGACGCAGACATATTGATTACTTTCGGTAATCGTAAATTTAATTTACAAAAAGTGCAACAAGTAACAAATTGGATTTTCGTTCTCTCTTTATAAACAAATTGTATCTATGACAGGTATATTATCGGATGTATGTGGAGCAATTTAATTTTTGAATTGAGTTTTAATTTGTTCAGTTTGATTTTTATTTTTGTTTGTACACGATCATTGATTAAAAATGTCGTTGATTTATGTGTTACTGTTTTGAAGTCTTTTATTGGTTGAATGTTTAAGAATAAATATGGTTTACTATAAAAAAATTTAAGAAATTTCATTTATCAATGAATGTTGATGTCTATAAATTAAATTAATATTCAAATTGGACGTAATCTATTTTCTTTCTATTATCATATTCGTGTCGGCCATTTCCGATTATCGACGCTCCATAATTAGAACTGTCATCATTCAAATAATCTACTCGTTATTGATATGTTGTGATTGGTAACTGAAATGTCCCGTTTTATGTTCCGGAAACATCACTGAATGGAATTTATCGTGACAGGTTGCAATGTTATAGGGAGAAATAACTTTTCAAACAGGTGAAGTGTATTTGTTCCGATGAAGTTGATATGTTACGTCAAGGTGATATTATGTACACTTTCTTAAGAAATAACATCGCCACAGCATTTTTCTTAAACATTTTTGACTTGTTTATTTTGAACGAATTTCATTTCCTATTTTTAATTTAGTTACGTGTGAGTTTCCAGTAGCAAACAATTCGATATATTTTTTTTACAAAAACATTTTAAAATATTTAGAACACTGTAGAATTTTCATTTTCGATATGTATTATTATTTTTGAATGAATGAATGAATGAACGAAAAATCGTACGAAAAGATCGTGATACAAAGAATGCAAACAAACTGGTCCTATAAATCTAAATTGTCATTCTTTAGGAAATAACAAACGAAGTGTTTAAATTGGTTTTTGGCGTTATTTCCTGCAAAAAGAAATGTGTAATAAATATGAAATTTATGGCATATAATATAGGGTACCTGGTGTCCCAACTAAGACCGGATCTTCAATTACTCCGTTATTAAGAGACAGTTCTGAAATTTTGTATGCATTGATAATCTAAATTTCTCAAAATCCATTCAATTTGCAATATAGACGACGTTAAATATCTTTTAAATTATTGTATATATTGTAAAATTATTCATAAAATACTTTATTCCGGAAAAAATAATATGTAACACACATACACAAAGCTTTCGCTATATTTTTCTAGAAATCGTATTGTGTGTGTTGGCGCATTTACCATTCAACATTCCGATTTTATTTTCACAAAAATTACAAATATAATCAATCTTCCGTAAATGCACTGCACACTGCAATGCAGAATGTGTTACGGATTTTTTTTACTGCACATATATTATTATTGTTAGTTTATTACGATAACCTGTCGAATTTTTTGAATGTTTAAATGTCCGATGGACATTCTAGTTTTTTTCTACTCTAATGAATTTTACAATCACCAAAGTTTTTGGTGATTGTAAAATTCATTTTGATAATTGAGACATTTTCTTATGAAATTCTTATTATGATGAAGACATTTCATAATAAATCTAAATTATTTATATTGTTTAAAAAATATTTAAACAGTATTATCCGCGAATTCTTTGTATTTTTCAATTTGCTTTTAATACATCAAACTAACTCTAACGAAAGTAATACTAGAAGCAAACACTCTTCTAACGTAAAGCAAATAAATAATTAAATTTAAATTGGTACGTTACGTTACCGGGTACTTTAATAGTCGTGCATTTTACGAGAAACGGTCTCTAGAAAAGCTAGTACGACGTTTCCTTTTGATTGTTAAAATAAGTTTCTATCTTGGAAACTTTGCACCAGTGTGTACATGTATTATTACGATTAATTTTTTTTTTAAAGAAATTATATGGTATTGTACATTTGAATTATGATATTATAATAACACAGCTTTACAAATTTTTAATTTGGAAAAATACCAAGAACACCACATAGCTAGATAAGTTAATTGGGATCTCCTAAACACGAAAAACGCTGTAATTTTTTTTTTCTAAGTACCGTTTTTTAGATAACGGTACTTTTGTGTTTTTCGGTATATGGTGCCACTCAAACCCTTGTGGAGCCC
>JAFFZR010017585.1:4468-19683 GCA_018397195.1 Lethrus apterus | reverse complement strand
TAAAAATAGGAATGCACCCATTTTTATACCTTCATAAGGGTTCAATTAATCCCTGACAAGGTTACCTGTACACACTTCAACATCTCTTTTACACGAAATTATTACCTCGGATAAAGATTTTATAGGTAAATTACCTGAAATATCGCCTAGTAACACGTTGTAAAGAGAAACCTTACCTGCAGAAATAACAAGTTCGAATGATATGTTTTATTTTCAGGGTGTAATTCCATTTTTACTTAATTTGGTGTTTATTTATTAATAAAACAAATTAATAATTCAATTAACACTTGAACTATGTTTAAAATATGTTTTATTTCAATTCGTTTTATTGAAATGTCACAAAAATTTGGAGGTTAATCTGTAGATTTAATATTTAACTCGCCAAAAATCTAGGGATTATTTTATTCTCATGATTTAACTGGAGATTAACCTTAACTTTGTTCGGTGAATTGCATTCTGAGTTTAACTATCGATTTAGTAGTGAGTTTAATAAAATCTACAGATTATAATAGTTAACTGACGTTGGTGAATACGGGCCTAAGTAAATTAAAAAGTTAAATATTAGCTATAGGTACATAAACAAAATACACAAAGAAGCAGCATAATACCCATTTTTCTAGTAAATCACGTTATGCAAACTTATCGTGGTAATTTCTGTTTTGAATTTAACAGGAAAATCCCCAATGTGTTTCCTCGACGCCGCAGTAATAAAAATTGACTTGTACCAGCTGTGGACTTATATCAAGTTCAACTTCAGACCGCAACCTCGGAATCTTCCCAACATTTACATGAATCGATTTTAGTCACTCTGATGTAGAATGGAATATAAATAGACAAAGTTTTACTGCTTCGACTCCGACAACTCTAAGCAGCTTACCTTAGTTCGCAAGCGAAAATAACTTATTAAATCAAGTTCTGCATACCGTGAAATTTTAACCAATATGTCAACCAGATTCGGAAAATGTGCCATGTAAACTAATAACTTGTACTTTTAATATAAACTTTGCAAATTAAGTTATTTCATGAAGGAATTAAACTCAAACTAAATTAAGTAACAAACAAAATAAAAGGTATAGGATTAATTAAATTAAAGAAATTCTGGTCAGACAAGATACCTAAGGGAATATCTACAAAGTACATTTACTTTACTGAACACAGCTATTTAAAACCTAAAAGCTTAGACACCACCGTAACGGATAAAGTCGTAGAATTTTGTTGTTATCTTCTTGCAAGTCTCTAAAAATTAATTCAAATATAACATTGAAAATGAAAGTGTAGATCACGCTATTTACAATAATAATAACATTAAAAATATTATAAAGTAATTAAAAATCTTTCCGAAATTACGTTCCGCAATACAAATTATTGCAAGTTGCAATTAAAGGCTAATTAAAATGTGTAATTCTTCAAGGATAAAATGTACCCGTAATCGTATTACGTTTATAGATTGTGTCAAGCTTTGCAGTCGAATAATTCATGTAGTTATTTCATGTTCTGGAAAAAAATTGTTCATAATTTATGCACACGCGAACTAATTTCGTATTTACACTATGTTTTATAAACCGTTTATAATAGCAATACGTGCAATAATTGCGTTAGTCGACAGTTTTTCGTGATTCTGGTAGCGTACACAGTAAACTAAAGTGTGCACGTTTGTGGCAAAAATATATCACGGACTTGTATCATATGTTTAATATAATTTTATTTATTTCTGGGTTAAACAAAAAGCTCATTTAGCGATTACATGAATTTTATTTTAGTAGGTCATTATCTTCTTTTTCGTGATATTTCCTTTTCTTTAGTTCTCTTCTTATCCTTATATAATCCTTCAGTCTCTGGTCCTGCCTTCACTTCACTATTTATTAAAAAATAAATTTAAAATAAAAACATTTAGCCACAAAACTATGAAGTATAATTAAAATGATATTCTTCTAAGGACTATACGTCATATATTCAAAAATATCAAAAAGATCCTCATGTAAAACAATTAATTATGGAAAAAATAAATATAAAATAAAAAGACATTTGTGAAAAATGTTGTGCAAGAGGTATATGGGTTTGAAGATCAGTTATGAAGGGATTGTATGAATAAGAACGAAAGAAGAGAACTGAAGAGGAAAAATCATGAAAAAGAAGATAATCACGTACCTACTAAATTAAAATTCACAGTTTCTGTAATCGGATATCGCAAATATACACATCCAATTGTAATACTCGAAAATATTTATTTACAAACTAAAAACATTATGTACATACATAAACCAATGACAATTCAAATATTACACTTTTCCTCCGACAGATATCTTACGTTGCCTACGTCTGGCAGTTAAAAAGAAAATTACTACAATATCTACGGACTTATTTCGTTGTGTCGTAAATTATCATTTTGCCGTAATTATAATTATATAAGTGTGGGTGTGGGTGTGAGTGTATGTGTGTATTATAACCCAGGTGAGTATCAATTTATGGTACATATCCTTTTCTATTTGGTACTATCCATACGTCACGTGCATATTCAAGCGTAGGTTATGTAATTTGTGATAGACTTAAATTACTTTCTTTCCCACTTTCACCACAGGTTTTTCACGCTGGGTTTCTAAGGTTCAATACATCTAAATTTTATTTAAGAATTCTTTTCCCACACACTAAACGGTTAATTACTTTGATGCACCCCCATTCACTCAGGTTTTTCACACTGAGTTCCGAAAGTTCCATGCAACAAAATTTGCTGGTTATACGTTTATTTTCCTAAACTATAATTTGTCAAATATATTAGCGTACCCCCTTTCATCTCAGGTTTTTCACGCTGGGTTTCGAAGGTCCAATGCAATTAAGTTTTATTTAAGAAATTTTTTTCCCACATACTAAATCGTTTCTCAGGTATTCTACACTGGGTTTCGAAGGTTCAAATGAAACGAATATTTCATTGATAAATTTATTTTTATACGATCCTTTGATTGATTCCATGCACCTGAACGGCCAACGTTCGGTTTCGGAATTGGAAAAAGAAAACAACAAACACAAACGAACTTCTAAGTCAAATTTTAATAACTCCTAACTTTACAAAATTTACAAGTTTTCAAATAAACAAAAATGAAACCAACTAATTATAAACAATATATTTATCTGTCTTTACCAGCCTTCGAAATCGAATCTCATCATTCCAAAATATAATTTACAGCAATACAAAAACCGGTTAAGCGACTTTGAACCTTTATTTACCAACCTAAATTGAATTTTCCCAAATTCCCATAGATAAAATTAATCTTAAAACAAAATAAAACGCTTGAATATACAATATATATTGACCCCCCTCCCCCAAAAACACGATAAAGATTCAAAAATAGAAATATTTAACCCAAAAATAAAACAGAATTTATTTATGTGTTTCTAACTCCTTTTCTTTCTTAGCTAGAGCATCCCCGATCGATTCCTTCGTCCCAGGGCGAGCCCCCATTTTATGCGGGCCTTGTGCCACGGAGAGGTATGGAAAACGTCTTAGTCGTGGTTGAGGTTATGTCCCACACGTGCTCCACCTGCACGATTTAATATTGGCAGTTCATAGACAGCTCCTGAGCGTCGGTCCTTACAGGTGTTCCTGTCAACATTAACTACCTACAAGTTGGTCTAAGCTAAATTTTCCATACTCCGCACTCTTTTTCACATTTTCCTAAATTTTTTACAACATAAATTCAAATATACAACTATTAAACTACTTATTTACAGGTATATACAAATAAAAATGTTTCACATACAGTTCATTTTTGGGTTTTATTCATGCCAGCCTATCCGGTAACATGCACACAAACGTGGATACTTTAGTTTACTGTGTACACTACCAGATTCATGAAAAACTGTCGACTAACGCAATTATACAGGGTCTTCCTTAAATAAGTACAGATATTTTAACAGGTGATAGCTGACCCAAATCCTCAAAAACGGCAGTCCTATTTTTATGTTAAATTTTCGAAAAATGTCATTTTTATGTGGGCATTCGGTTCTAAGTACGGTCTTGTGTCCATTTCAATATGTGTCGCGCTGAAAAACAACTTACTTTGGCAGGAATAACACGAAATGTTGCAAAACAACCTTTATTGATGATAATTCGGCGATACTTTCATATTTTACTCAAAACTTAAAATATTTTTTTCTGGCACACCCTTCAACATAGGACCGTCATTTTTGCATATTTGAGGTTGGGATATTTTCGGCTATTGTTATGGTTTATAAAACATCGTGTAAATACGAAATAAGTTCCCAGAAAGCCGGACATAAACTATAAACGTAATACGATTACGGGTACATTTTTTCCTTGAAGGGTTACACGTCGAAACTCGTTTATGAATTTGTCACTATGAATGATGAAAGTCGACAATATTTAATGTGTTATGTGTCATTCTCAGTGACAAGGGCAATCTGCTCCTTAGTATAATTAATTGTTGCCTCGCAACTCTCACAAGTTTAGCATTCCCAGCCGTGTCAAATATGAGAAATTGAGCAGACATCTAGACTTTTAAACAAAGACATAACTAAGTTTTGATAACAAGTATTAACGTTTATCAAAACAAAACTATCATGAAGTATCATTATTATCTTTCATAAGGAATAGAAAATCATTAAAAACAAAGCATTTGGAGTAAGTTGAGTTATTTAAAGGAAATGTGTCAAGCGATGGAAATCGTATTGAAGTAATAAGTAAAAATAAAAATCAAAGATAATGATAGGGCGTATGACAGGGTTGCATGGAAATGGGTAAGAAATATAAATTATAGTACGATCGGACACCGTCATAAGGAAAATATACATAAGATATTTTCTAGAATATAGTATACTAACAGCTAAAATAAAGAAATGGATTTTGTAAAGGCAATAAATAAATGGAAACAAACGTATTGTATTAAAAAGCGAAAACGTTACATAATCCGGGACGATTGCCAAAAATAAACAAATGCTCTGAAAGCAATTTGAGGAATAGAGGCATAACATAAACTAAATTCGCAAGGTTTTTGACGGCGTATCTAAATATAAGAAGAAACTAAATTAAGGGATGAAAAAATTAAAAACATATAAGTATTAAACGAACACATCAACAAACAAGAAAAAGTAAAACATGAATACTTAGAAAAAGGAAACTGATTCGACATCAGACATGAAAAGTGAGGGAAATGAAAGAACTAAAAAATATAACACGTTCAAAAATAATTGCGCATTACTATTTCTTGAGAACAGAATACAATTTATAATAAAAATTTTATACTAAAAAATCATTTTTTATTAAACGTAATTAATACAACTGTTAACTAAACAGTTAAAATATTTTCTAAAATGCATATGAAAATTTAGACTTTAGTAAATAAGGTTCTTTTTTTACTGACAGCACAAAGGGAAAGGTAATTACTTAAAGCTTACAGCTTAGTATTTTGCACCAATATAAATAATATAAATTCCGAAAAATGTAAATACACAACAGAAATGAATTGACTGATTTTAGAGACATATCATGGGCAGAAGATAAAAGGATATCATAGAAGTATAAGAGATATAAGTTATATTTATCTTTTACTCCTGAGCCATCAACCAATAAAAACTTTATTATTTTATTGTGTTTTGAAACTGATGCACAGCTCCACCTCTCGATGAACGCCGTAACAGCAGGCGTCTGCTACCTTGGACAAGGAATCTGTAGGCGAATGAAAAATCTTCCATTGTTACCCAACAGCCCCAACAGTCCCGCTAGTGCGCAGACGTCAGCTTTATGTTGTCGACAAAATACTTTGACACAAGAAGCTTGACATGCATTGAACGTTCAATGGAAGATTTTTCATTCACCTACAGATTCCTTGTCCAAGGTAGTGGACGCTTGGTGTTACCGCGTTCACCGATAGGTGGAGCTGTGCATCAGTTTCAGATTAGAACTGCCGTTATGCTCGATATACATTGATCGCTCACAGCAGCCGTATGACGAAGAGTTTCATTCACCCAGAAACTAACTTAGTCTACGGAGGTGAGCGTTCAATGCATGTCAAACTTGTTATGTCACATTATATTGTGTGTCGTAATAAATATATTTTAGTACATTTTCAGGTTTTTTTATTGGCCGATTGCTCAGGAGTAAAGAAAAAGTAGAATTTCAATCATATTCAACCAACAATTTTACCTTAATAAGAGATATAAGAACTGAATTATTAAAAAAAAAAAAACAATTGAAAATTAACAAAACTTGTTTTGGGACATAGTAAATGTGGAGTATAGAGTAATTTAAAAATGTAAGAAAAGGCTACTAACTGAAGAAACAAATTTAAAGGAAAGCAGTATGATAATAGATGCAAAGGAAAACAATAAGTTATTACAGCTTGGGAAATCTTAAAATATTGGATTCCAACGAAAATTAAATCAGGACTGAGATTGTATAAATTTTACTTTACTTTAGTAAAATTATAATGAAATATTTTCGACTTTCGATTGTTTTTCAAACTCATAAAATGCGTACCTAAAGTGTAGAATAAATTCAGTAAAAGAGAAATAAAATATTTTGGGAAAAAATACTCAATTACCACTATCATTTGTTTTTGATTAATGACGTCATCAACTTTTCTTTTCAATTTCAATTCCTTATTTTCTTTTCTTGGTTTGGACAGATCTTTTCATTGTCGACCGGAAAGTATTAAAATGTTGCCTTCTTACATAAGAAAATTTTCGAGTAAATGACAACTGTAAATCAACAAAAATAAAGAAAAAACTCTGCTGCTAAGCAAACACGTTATAAGATTTAGTTCTGAGATATTTAATCATAGTAGGGACTTTCTTCTTTGAAGGAACCTTCAAAGGAGAAAGATATTTAGAGTTTTTGCAAAATGACCTTCTGAACCTTAGACTTTCTCAAGGTTTAAGGTTCAAATCTCTGTCACGGACATTGGAATTATATTTCAGAGGTGAACTTTACAATGTTTGTGACTCTGAATTGGCATTCCAACCGACTATTCTGATTAGGTTTTCCACGTTTCCCTAATCCTTGCAGCATATGCTGAAATAGGTTTCTAACAACTGTAAGTCGGTCATAGCCGCAACCCAAAGACCACCTCTGTAATTGGATTCGACCCGTTGTGGTGGCAGAACAAAGGGGTAAAATAAAATAAAGTAAAAAGATAATCATAAAATAAATATTATTATTATTATTATTATTATTATTGTAACATAATAAGCATTTAAAGCGCTAACTTTTCATTGGAAGGCTGACAAGTTTCTGTTTCGTATTTTATGCTCTCTCACTGATAAACTTTCTAATGGGCACAAAAATATCATAACTGATTACATAATAAAACGTAGATGATTAAATTCAATTTCCGAGGACGTTACATCAAACGTTAACGTTTTTGTATCTCGATCGTCGTAAAGCTATCCAATTATGCAAATTATATCCGTTCTTTGTTAGTTGAAAAATTCATTATTCGAAGGAGTCTAAGGAAATTAAGATGCTTATCACATTTACAATAACAATTTTGCAATTTACGAGTCTCCATATCTTCGAAAGTACCATCAATATAAACACTTTTGTTAAATAAAAATGATACTTATTATAATGAACAGATCCATCAAAATCTGCGTGATACATTGCAAACTAAGTGATTCTGATATTATTAGAGTTAAGGTTTCCTTACGAATCCTGTAACTTTCCATCGTCAATGAAAGCAATTCAATTTTGGAATTTTAACACCAACCTCAAACAATTATCAGTATTAAAACCATCATCAGCTTGTTTTTACATTCGTGCTTGGTATGTCATACCAATAATACATAACTAAAATTCGCAGATTAAAATTAAATATTTAGAGCAGCAATGCAGCAAAACATATCATTCCATATTTTACCGATAAACGTACAATTTAGATAATACAATTATACAGAACGTAGCATAAAACGTTTTTAATAGCGAAAATTCGGTCGTAAACACAAACGTACTGCCAATTTGGCATAAAACACTGCGATGATTTAGACGCTTAGAATACGTAATATAATGTGCAGTTAAATTTAATCTAATGTAGCCGATAACATCTAGAAAGGCCATAGATTAAAGTTATCGTCTAGAATCTTAGTTTCCATGTACTTGTAAGGGTAATTGAAATTTCGGCGATTCGTAGGGAATCTGAAAAAGAATCCGGAAATTATGGGCGGTGTTTCACCCGATTGCCATAATGGCTGACGTAGCAAAATGTTTTCTATATGTCTGTGTCACAGGTGGAAAACGGAAACGTTCCGACCCCTAATTTGAATTGCATAAAGCGTTTTTCGTTCGAATCCTTGTTATTTGAAGGTAGTTTTTAGAATGAAAATAAGCGGTAATGTTTTCAAATTACAATAAAATTTAAGATTACGTAAATTATTCTTAAATCATATTTTTCATACAAAAACTCGTTTTATAAAAAACACATCGTCGCCGTCGAGTAGTTTATTAATTTTTATAACTTTGATAAAAGATTTAATTTTAAAAAATAAAGATTAGACTGGTAAAAATACTTAAAAAAATTAAACATTTAAATTTTAGTGAAAAAATAAGATTAAGCTGGAGTAGTCGAGTTCGATTCGCAAAATATTTCCGGTGGCGCAAGAATCGTATACCGAAATAAAATGTAAAATTTTGCTAAAGGGTGTGGTTTATGCATCTGGAGGGTTGTTTATGGTTTATCACGTAGTCGGTGATTCAAGTCTGAAGCTTTCAATTCTTGAGTACTTTTATTTGTTCCGTTAAAATGATATATTTTATTTGAAAACGTTTATTATATGATCTTCTGACATAAATAAAGTAAAATGGAAAATATACAAAATTATTATCAATATTTTAAAATGATGACTCATTCAAGTCGTTCGTTAAAAATTTATGGGTTTCTCGTTTAAATTAATTAAAATAGAAGTAAATTTATTGATGATAATAATAATAATAAAAAAAAAATTAGTCAAAATACCGGTTCTATGCGACGTTTTCTAAGCACATCAACCCTTTTAGAAGTTTAATTCCTGGTTGAATTCTTTATCAACGGGATTTTATCGTCAGAACTTCTGTCTCTACTAATCGGATTCGTATAATTTGCGTATAATCATGCGATCTAGAAGGCAATAAAACTCCTTCGTTGCATCTAATCCAGCGATCTTGAAAAATGTCTTCGTGGCTCCGTTCATTTGGTACCAGAAAGTATTTAAAAGATTAGGGGCCAAATTGTCCAAAATTCTTAACACGTACTCAATTTTTCGTCATAGATTTCGAAACAAATATGATTTTTGTTTAATGATGAATGAATGATTCATTCATCATTAAACAAAAATCATTAAGGTTATGAGTTCTCAAAATTTGGCTTCGCATACCTTTCATGGATTTCGCTGTACTCAAAAAAATGCCAAATTCTGTTGTTCGTTACTCTATCGCTGCTAATCTTTGACTCTTCAATCAAAATAATCTTCTTCAAAAAATTGGGGTCTTCCAAAGTTTTTATTACACTTGTTTCACATAATGCTACTCATCACATTTGGCTGAAAGCGTGAACATTTAAAATAGAAATTTATGCAGAATGCATTTGTATGGACATCATATCCTTTGTTAGCCTCATCAACAACCTTTCGGCAAGTATTTTAGTGGTTTGAATTCCTAATCGTTGAATAATTACTTCTATTTTTCTAAATTTTTTTTTTTTTTGGAGATTGATGGTAAATATGAGCTGCCCTGGTTGAACTGGTTAAACACAAGTTCTCTCAACAGTTTTATTAAATTGTCCATGTATAAAAAATAATATGTCTGCTTCCGCATATGACACTTATATCATAAAATCCAGCATGACAATGACAAGAAAAGCATTATACAGTACGGTCTAAAACTTCCCCCCCATGATAACTTTTGCACGGCTGGAGCTATCGTTATGAGAAAAAACAGGTCGATTTTTAATTTTTAAGTGATGTCAACTTTCTTATTTTAAATGGAACAAACTGTATATTTTGACGTTTTTCGAAAGGCAACGGAGAGGTGAACCCAACGATAAGACCACCAACTACCAACCATAAGATCAACTTTAATTTGAAAAGTAACAAGAGAGGCAGTAATAACTTTTCTGCCATTTCCTTTATGTGTTCCTTAGTTAGCCATAAGGCAATAAACATTTTTAGTGTTAAATAACAGGAAAAACCATTAATAGACATTTACTAACTAATTAACTACAAAACAAATAATAAACAAATAAAAGCAAATCTTTATTACGAACTTCTGGCCAATTTTGCTTAAAAAAATAACATATTACAGAAAAATTAATGCTGCCTATCTTGCTGCTTTTCAACTTAAAGTTGAACATATGCGGTATCGTTGGATTCGTCTCTCCATCGTCTTTCCAAAAACGTACAGGTGTTCCATTTAAAATAAGGAAGTTGACAGCGGAATTGAATTTTTAACAGCACCAAAATTTTTTACGTAAAAATTAAAAATCGACCTGTTTTTTCTCATAACGAAGCTCCACCGTTCAATAGTTATCATGTGGGGGGGGGGGAGTTTTGGACCGCACTGTATAATGAACATAAAAACGTCGATTCCAAGACAATGATAACACATAGTGATTCCGGGTATTCTATTAAAAAGAAAAACTTCTGGCCAGAAGAAGTTGGCCCAAATTGACTGTATTTTACAAATAAGTATCAAATAAGACATAATCTAGACGCCTCATAGTCTGCCTGTTTATGACACAAAATTGATACCACGGCTTTTGTTTTATGGGCGTGACAATCACAGGCAGGGGCGCCAAGAGAAATTGTCGGGCCCGTGACATGTCTTGTGGTCCGGGCCCCACCAATACATTATAATAATGTGACCAATTTTATTATTGGGTTGGGTTCGACGGTCGGGCCCTTTTTAGTACCGTTCCCGTCACAGATATCACCCCCTTTCGGAGGCACTGACTCCAGGCTGTTCAATTCAAAATAAGGAATTTGGTAGCAACTGCCGGTGTAACCGGAAATTCTAGATATTCCATGATATTTTAATTACTATTATTTATTATTTTCCTAACCATTTAATATAATAAATCAAAACCTAGAAGTATCGATTTATTTAAAAAAAATATGCAACAAAAAGTTTTTTGTCACTAATTTACCTGGATGTGGAATTCATTTACGGGAATGGATCATTTTTGGTGTTTTCTTTGAAAATTTAAAACTAAATTTCTCCACATGAGCTACGTCATTTCACTGAAATACTCATAGTTAGTGGAAGTGAACATTACTTCGAGTCTTGTTAATTGAAGACAGCTGTAACTGAAGATATTTAAATTATGGTTAGGCTTTGATTGTTTAAAACATGGATCTGTGTCGCTAGATTGTAGGACTACACCGAAAACATTGTGAAAAATGAGCAATATGAATTTATAACACCATGAAATATTTAGTCGTTGGGAAATTATAAATTTGAAACAAAGGGCAACGACAATAAAATTGTACTCAAATAAATAACGAAAGCTCATGATAATTTGAATTAAAAATAAATCATTGAAACAATGTTAAATGTTAAATGTTAAAAACAGTTTTAATTAAATGTAAATTTTGAGTGTTAATGCAACACTTTATCAGTAATCGAAGAGTTGATTAGTCCATTATATTACATTAGCACATTTAATTAAATAAACAATGAAAAATATTTAAATGGTTTATTTTATAGATTTAATATATTACTCACAAGCAGTTTAAGAGATGTGATAGATATTGGTCATACCAAATTTTTCTAAAAGAGTAGTCAAGGTAGATAAAAGTACATTTAATATACATTATGATTCTGAAACAGTTTTTTTTTTTAACAGGTGATGGCTAATATTAGTAGAAACCTAAATATGTAAAAACGACGATCCTAAGTTGAAGCGTGTGCCAGAAAAAAATATATATTTTTCAGTAAAATGTGGAAATAATGCCGAATCATCGCATTTAAAGGTTCTTTTGCAACACTTCATATTATTCCCGCCAAAGGAAGCTGCTTTTCAACACGATGAGCATTAAAATGGATACAGGACCGTACTCGAATGCTCGTATAAAAAAATGGCATTATCCGAAAATTTAAACTGAAAAGAGTACCGCCGTTTTTGCGGATTTGGGTTTGGTCCAAGATCAGCTATCACCTATTAAAACAGTAGGACCTATTTCAAAATAATCCTGTATATATGTCCAGTTAATTCGTTAAATATTACAAATCAGACTAGCTCCTTTGTGTACCAAATACAAATAGATAGAAGATAGATAGATAGAATATTTGTGTATGGAATAGAAAAAATCCTTTTAATAGCCCAACACCCAAACGAATAATTTAGAAAATAATTGTTTGGTACAAATTGATCCCTCGCAGAATTATAATTCTGGGAAATTAATGAAATATTCTGCGAATTATATCTAATCAAATCATAACCTACACACAGATGTAAAAATCCATTTAATTCAAGACGTCAGCTAGGTACTGGCTGACATTTGCAATAATGAAGCACGTCGTTGAAAGTTTCCTCATACCATCCTCACAATGCCAACATTATTAAAGTTGTAAGTTACTTCAGTAAATATACTAAGTGAACTACAAGGTGCGACAGGGAAGTGGAAAATTTTAAACATATTTCGGCTTCGTGCGGATGGAAGACAGGGTAATTGTGGGGTATTGTTTTTCTTGGGTGGCCATTTAGTAAATCTGGAACAGTGGACGGGTAGACAGCGTGCTTTTGCAGCACAACGTCTATTTCATCTACAATTTAATATTCCACTCCATAGCAGTGTGCTGTCAGCCCATGCAATAAACAGTTGGGTTAAGAAGTTTAAAGAGGCAGAGTGTGCTCTAAAACGGAAGCCTCCGGGTATCCAAAAAACTGTAAGAACTCCTAATCGTGAGATTATTAGAGCTGCAATTGAACATAGTCCAAAGCGTTCTGTTCATCGGCATTCCTTAGCTCTGAGTATTTCAATTCGTAGAATATTGCACTGTGACTTACATTTCCATCCATATAAGGTGCAAATTGTGCAAAAAATTTAAACTTAAAAGGAATATTGCACATGAAATAAACAGGATTCCATTACAAATGTGTCGTCGTGTAATGGAAAATGTTCGATCAAGAATTGAAGAATGAATCGTTACGCCGCGGCGCGCCGGTGCTAATCTGGATGATATGATCTTCCACAAAAAAATTGCCAGTTGAATAGATTAGATTGATGTATTTTTCTTTAACTAATTATATTTATTTATTTATTTTATTTATTCTCTTTAAATTATTACACTTTTAAAATTTCCCGTTATTCTGCCGCACCCTGTATTTTTGGAAACAATTGTTTTCGTTCTTGATTCACAAATTTTGTATACACTTCATAATTTTTGGACGTACATATCAATTCAGCCCAAAAAAAAACAAATAAATAAATATTAAAAACTTTTTACGGCTACCAAAATTTAAGAAGAAATTATCATTTCATCCTGTAATTTACTACATAATACAAATACAAATTACTACGACCGACAACAGATTTTATAAGGTATAACGTAGTTTTCACTTTGTCTTTGTTTAAAAATTGTAATAATCATTTGCCCCTTATTAAATAATCATAATTCATGATGCGGCGTGATTAACGGCCATGTTGCAACATGTATTGGACATGAATAATATGATATATGAATAATTCAGAAAGAAACGCCATCTCATCAAATATGTAATAAAATATGTGACAAAAATATTATATTATTATTTTTTTTTATTTATTTACTTAGCTCGAGATAAAATTAATAAATTTCCCCTAATGCCCAGTTGCACCAAGCTACGATTAATTAATCCGTATTACTTTCTATAGAAACCATTGTCATGACTATTGTTATAATAATTGTTTCTACAGAAAATAATCGGAGATCAGCTAATTTGCGTTGGTGCAACTCGGCATGAGTCTTTAATTTTATAACGTTGAAGCGTACCCATTATAACTATTTGAAACGTATGATGTTATTATTAATTTGTCTTTAACACGTTGAAGTTTTTAATCACAATGGATTCAATTTTGTGCCCCCGATTAAATGACAAACATTTTAAACCAAACAATAGGTATTAAAACTTATTTTTTTAATTTTCTGAAATGAAAGAAATTGTATTCACGGCTAAACGAGAACTGAGTAAAAGAAGTTATAAACAGTTTTATAAGTGAACTAATATTTGTAGAACAAAACACCAAATCAAATTTAGTTTCATCCAAGTTTACGAAGTACGTCATGCGGAAAGTACAAATAAAAGCTTCGAAATAAAGTTTTAAGTAAAACATACGTTTGGTTATTCCAGCAAATATCCTTTGACCAAAATCATATAGGTCGTGCAATTTTCTGCAAATGTAAAACGAATAATAACCAGATATTTCAATTACATTTATTACGATTTAATTACGACTTTTTCGGCGAACGCGAGCTGTTCAACTGAAAACATTGTAGTGATTGCTTCTGGTTGGCAGATTTTTAATATTTAGATAATTGATGAAAATTCGTATCCATTTCATTATGAAACTATATATTTAATTAAATTTCAGTCCAATACGAAAAGTCAAATACTTATATGAAATATTTTAAAAATTCTATTCATTGAACAATATTTACGGACAACAAAAACATTTATTGTAGTATGTTTTAATGTTTTAACTTATAGAAATTATTAATTATCATAGCGATAATTGAGGCGCCTATGTGCCGCTCCTCCACCTGCACGCGGTGGCCCTGCACAGAGCAAGTAACTTGTAGATAGTTACTTGCTCACTTGACTTGCAGGTTTACATGAAGCCAGCAGAGAACTACTGATTTCATGTAAACTGGCCTTTAAACTAGTGGGCAAGTGTTTGAGGTAAGATCAGTTAAGTTTCTGTTTTGCACTGGAGCGATGGATGTTCTACGTATAACAAAGGCAATTAGAATGATGTCTAATTTATTAATTGGAGAACTTTTGGAAATATTAGAGGAACTAACTAATAAAAAGAGGAGATTGTGGGTCCATAAACATTCATGTTGTACATAAAGTTCGAAATATACATGTCGTCTTATGATTCCACTTTGCTGGTGACATTTTTAAGAAAAGCCTACAACATTACAAGTAACAAATTACTTGCTAACTTGACATGCTTCTCTACTGGCTTCAAGTAAACCGGCCTTAAAGACCAGTTGCCAGACAGGCTAATAAGAGTGAATAGAAACAGGTTCTATT
>JAFFZR010017583.1:7492-21353 GCA_018397195.1 Lethrus apterus | reverse complement strand
TTTAAATAAATATTTCGATATGATTTTTTTCCACGGCTCGCCTTGATAATTTATATGAAAACCAACTTAAGGAAATATTTTATTTATTTTTTCTTCAAATTATTTCACTAAAATTAACTTGTTATGCATCACTGGATTCAGAAAAAAATTCTCTACCATACTAAATTTAAAAAATTATACAAGCCATTAAAAAAAAAATTTACTATCGCTTCACATTAAAGTTAATGCAGAAAAAAATCAAAATTAACACGCCCTTGTAGTATTTTTACGACATTTATCTGTGTTTTTCGTTTTTTGAAATCGGACAATAAACAAGAGAGCTACAGCTTGCGGCGTTTTTTAGGAATCAGCCTGTATAAGGAGGGTCTAAAAGGAGTGGTGGAGGTGATGAAGAAGAACACATGAAGAGATAGGGTGTAGGGATGTCATTTCAATGTAAAATGGAGATAGGTTTTATTTTGTTTTTACAGGTTTGTTGGTCATAAACAAAGCGATTCCATATCATAAGTAAACATTTGTCGCTGTCTTAATGGTAGCTTTGAAGTACGTCATTCACATTTTTCCAGTTACCGAATCAAATTAAAAAGAGTAATTTTCCTTATATTAATAATACCAATTTATTTTTGTAAAGATAATAATAATTCCATTACCGGCAGTTCTCAAAAAAAACTTTCCTAAAATTTAGTATGTATTTATGTAAAGTAAGTAAAATATTGCGAATATATGCAAATTGGTTATATTCATGTTTTATATGCAAAAAAGAAAAATTGAAGAAAATAAACTTACAAACGTACTTATTGTATATGCAATACCATCAATTAGTAGTTGCTGTAAATATCTCAGATTTGCATAAAAAATTTAATGAGTTGTGCAAACACCGAAGCGAATATGCTTTTGCTTTTACTAAATAAATAAACGTTCGTTTTCAATGCATGCATATTAAATTATGAAGAGCTGTGTACCGTTATTCGACTCATTATACGTGAGAGCAATTAAAACAACTTTGTTGCGTTTATAATGTGTTGTTAATGTTGCAGTGCAAACATTATTCGCTGAACGGCTCCATGCATTATTTGAGCAAATACTGTAAATCCTCTTCATGTTGGCAATTTATATTTAGAAATTTAAAATTCATAATAATTATTAATTGATAATATATATTGAAATACAATAATTATTTAAATGGTCGTGAATAATTAAACATATAATAGAATACTTATATGATTTATGGCCTAGAATGATTTATGCATTAAATAATATAGTTTTTTAAATTCAGTTTCAAATTAAATTGTTCTGTCTTTCTTCTCTTTCTTTCTATGTTCTCTTCCGTTTTTCTTTTGCAACTTTTCTACATTTCTGTTTCAATATAAAATATTTGGTTAATATTTATATTTCTCCTGCGATTGAATTTCTATAAAACCTATGTTCAACACCCACATACAACAAACAGCAGGTAAATTATAGAAACTGTTTAAATGCAGGAAGCATAATAATTTCAATTAGATGAATTTAGTAGAAAGCCTAGTTAACCATCAAAAATTCACACAAATTCGTCATCACATATACATAACATGTAAATTGCAACACCAAGAAGGGGTGCGATTTTTACTATTCAGAGGTGATAATTGATTATAATTTCAAAGAAAAAGGTCAAAAGATTATCAAAATTTTATTTAATTTTCATTATTAATGTGTTGCCCCCCCGCATTAGTTTCACATTCCCTGACTCTTCGTGGCATTGATTCCAGTAGGTGGTCGATGGCCTCTTGGGGTATAGTATCCAAAGCAATCTGCAATTCATGCCGGAGAGATTCCATGCCGGAGAGGTCGGAAGAACTGGGTGACCATGGCAAGATATTGACCTGGGCTTATTCGAACCGGTCTAAAGTTCTTTCTACGTGAGGACGGGCATTATCCTGCTGGAAAAGAGGATCTTCAAGCTGCTGAAGATATGGAAGAATATGTGGTTCCACCACCTCATCAACGTAACGCTGGGCGTTCATGGTGCCTCGGATGAACACCAACTGAGACCTATTCCCATATGATATAGCACTCCATACCATAACTCACACGGTTCGGTGCACACGCCTTTAACAGAAAATGGAATATCGCGACGATCCCAACGTCTTCGTCTGACGCTACAGTGCATTCGCAACCTACACCACTTTCAACCATTGCTGTCGATGTTGAGCCGTAAGTGATAACACAAGATGTGGTCGATAAGATTGCAAGCCGAAAGCCCTGATTCGGCGATAAACGGATGACAAGACGACCTTCATTATCTAACCATAGATCAGCAATTGACCTGGTACTGGAAAATCGGTCTCTTAATGCCATTAGGCGAAGACGGCGGTCCTGCACCTAATTAGTTCTTCTTCAGTTCGCGGTTCCTCTTCAGCGACTTTCCTGGCCCTCCCTGGTCCACGACTGATAACAGCGCATTTGAAATCTTGAACGAAAAACAATCTTTGCGCAAGCCAACAATTCGACCTCTGTCGAACTGGCTCATCTGGCGGTAATTTTCACGTTCCCGCACTCTGGGCATAATCGGATAATGTATGACAAGAGAAAACGGTGAAAATTGAATAAAACCTTGTAAAAAATACAACATTAATGTCAGAAAAGACTGCATGAAGTGTTATATATGCCATGACCACATGATCCATCGTAACAAAATTATAATCAATGAATATTTATACGTTTCTGTCAAGTTTGGTCGAAAAATTCGCACCCCTTCTTGGTGTTGCAATTTCCATGTCATTTAGCATATTTGATTTTAAATCATTTAAAATATTGATCCATTTTGTCGCAAAAGTAAATTATTGTTTCTTCTCCGGGAAACATCAATCCAAATTCTATTTTGAAAGCACGGATATTTCTTAAAAAATGTAACTGTTTTCAGCACTCCACAACCTCATCGTCGGAAGGCTTCAATATAAATAAAAGTTAAATTCAGTATTTTATCATTGTCTATTTACAGGGGTTCTTAAACTTATGTAGTCCGAGGACCCCCTCTTGAACAAAATTTTTTCAGCGGACCCCATCCCAACCCTAGGCATTTACGTCCTTCTTGAGACTTAATTTTTGGCTCAATAATCTCATAAGCACTACTAATTTTTAAGCAATATGATATAAAAATTTAAAAAAAAATACACAAAAATCATAAAAATTATATAAAAATCACAGAACATAATAATAATAGGTTTTATTTATTGCCTTAAAAATATATTTTTTATTGCCCCGCGCTTCTTGACTTTTCATCGTCTTCTTGATCTGTTTGCAACCAATTTTTATAATTTCGTGGACCCCCGGTAATGATTACCACAGTTTAAGAACCTATGGTCTATTAGATTATCTTTCAACTAATAATAATATAAAACAATGCAAAATTAGAATATAAGAATGTTAGAATCATGATCCTCCAGCGATATTGGCGTTGTCCAAGTGGTCCAATAAAAAAAAAGTTCATAAAATTGCAAAATTAGTTTCTATGGTGAATGCAATGAGAGGTCACTTATTTTGAAATAGTTCCTTGAAAAGATTTAGAATTTAGAAATAGTAAAAGTGTTACGATTCGGTTCTAAATAATTGTGATAATAATAATTTTTTTGCTTGTGACCAATTTCTGAACTTCATTTACTTTTTTGATTACGATCCATTGTTATTTGTTAAAATAAATGAGACTTCAACAACTGCGCTATTTATTAGTAGTTGCTTCTGGGTATCGAGACTGGAACCGCATCAATTCAATGTTAGTTGCTGTCGTTTCATTCTAAAATTAATATTATTTACTTCAATAATTCTGCTGTGGATTTTCGAGAAAACATATTACTTTGTTACTATAGTCCTAATTGTGATACTTATACCTAATATTTACTGCACGAAAAGAATGGTAAATTGCATTAATTCCACATTACTCTACTACAACAGTTGAAAAGTTTTTTTGCAATATACGATTTCGTGTAACTTTCAACTTTGGAACAATTTAGTAGTATAGGAACTTTATTTAATAAATTTTTAAAACTTCACAAATGTACTCACTTGCCCTTTTGTTTCAACAGGGAACTTGAAATAACGACCACTCTTACAAAAATAGCTCCAGAACCGATCCTGGGTGTTGGTGTGCGTCATGAGGGTAACTTGATCACTGGAGATCTCAACGTGTCGCCCAAGACACCGTTACAAATGGAAATATTCCTAGATAAAGTATCCGCGCCCGTCTACGGACTTTTGGTCACTCACATGCAGGTCACGGATACAAAATCGCAAGAGGAAACGATCATTTATAACGGGTAAGTTTGTGATATATCGTTTTAGATGAGTTGCAGCCAGTAGCGGGTCTGTAATGCGGTCGCTAGTCGATTAGTAAATAATGAATAATATAAATTTATGTAATATCCTTTGATCGTAGTATATAAAGCTTTTCAGTTATGAAATTTTTAGTCGAAATAATATTGTTTGTTCAGGAGAAGAAAGACATTTCATAATTTCAGACATGCGTGTTAAGTTGTTATTCGACCAGTTGCTTTTTGTTTCGATAATTGTAAATACAAAATTAAAATGAAAACAATTAATATTGCTAATATAGATCAGTTGTAAGGCACAGATGCGATTAGCAATATTTAAATTTAATGAAGCACGATATGAAAAAGTATTCCTAGTAAGTATATGTTAAACCAAGTGTCTGATTGATGTCATTCTCTCTCTATCCAAATTCCTAGGTGTTTGAACCCTTCCACCTGTTCTATTTTTTTGCTGGTTTAGTTTTACTTTAAGTTGCTTTTGTTCTTTTCCTATAATCACCACCTTTGTTTTGTTTGTGTTGATCCTTTGCCTTTTCTTCAATTCTTTTTCCCATATCAATAAGTTTTCTTGTAGAGCCTTTTCCGTTGAGGCACAAATCATCATATCATCAGCAAGGACACATTCTAACAAGTATAATGGCATTACTTTGTTGAAACCCATATGTATCTTTCTGATTTTACTCTCTACATATTTAATGACGTCATCCATGATTAATATGAAGAGTGTCGGGTTTAGTATCTTAACCCATCGTTTATATCGAAAGTCTCTGATTGCAGTTTATGTATCAATATATAATTTTTATTATTGATACATAAACTTTGAATACTCTTTAATAGTTTTTGGTTAATATTTCTACGTTTGAATCCTTCCCAAATTGCTTTTTGTGACACTCGAAAGCCTTCTCCAGGTCTGAAATGCCAGGTATACTTCTGCGTCTTTTGTTCTCATTTTCTCCATTAACTTCTTCACGGTGAAAATGTGATCCTGCGTACTTCTCCTTTTTCTAAATCCGCTCGGTGCTTCCGCTTTTGTTATTTCCTTTAATTTTCTCTTTAGTTTAAACTCATAAGGCTTTGGATACAATGCTTAATAGCGTGATTCCTCTATCGTTTATACAGTTCCGGTTGTCTCCTTTCTTAAATATTGGTATTAGTATTCCAAACCCTAGTCATTTGGGGAATTTTATCCCTATTCCTTCACTTCAATTCGTTACCATTTCTGGTATTATACCGTGATATCCGGGTGACTTTTCCTTGCTTTAGATGTTTTATTGCTTCTATGACTTTTTCTCTGTCTTCTATACTATTGTCCAACATATAATCTTTCTCTTATTTCTTGTTTGGTCTTTTTTTGTATTTAAAAGCTCTTTCCATCTTTTCATAATTTCTGTGTCGTCAGTTATCATTTGGGTGGTTTTTGATTTCACATGTTTTATTACTTGTTCTTTTCCATTCTTTAAGTTTTTAAGTAAGCAAGATCATATTGCATTAAATAAATATGTAAAACATGAAAAAATAAGAAAATATCGATTTTTTTAGTTTGATCGCCAATTTGAAACTTCGAAATCAAGTCGCCAACATTAAGTCGCCAACATTAATACAAAAAAAAACCTACTTCATATAAATAATTAACGCTCGATGCCATTTCTCCATTATATCACTTAGTTTGTAATTATTATGACTGCAATTTCAACAAAACATTGTGATTTACAAACTATTTGTAAATTTACATAATGACATTTTTAATAATTATTTTACAATAATACATTAAAAAAGTAGGCTTTCTAAAAATTTTATAGAAAGTGTTTTGAAGTGTTCATTTTTCAACCTTCTTCCCTTGTTCATCTCCTCCTGGGTCCATCCCCCTTCGCACTCCGTCATCTAATGTTCTCACTTCTTCCTTTTCCACATAGTCTGCATGTATTCTTTCCCTATCAAGTACTTGCTATTGTACATTCCTCCTCCCAACTCCTATGCCCTCCCAGGTATACCGGCGTCCTTCCGTATACCCCAAATTCTTTATATATCTCACTCCTTCCACCTCCTGACTACCTTTGCTACTGTGTCTTCCACCAGCCTAGCCCTCCTCTCCTCTACCTGCGCCGCTGACAATCCCGATTATTTATGAAGCTTCAGTCTTTGTTCCGCCCACCTTGATAAGTTCGTACCAATCCCCTGGTCTCTTTACCAACTCTGCTAATACCTGCCTTGTCCATCTCTCCTCGCCCTGTCTCTTATTTTCCATTCACATATGACGACCCTCTCTGCGGTCTTGACCTCCATCTTCTGCTCACCCATCTCTTGTAACACAATGTACTGCGGAGTGGATTTCTCTAACTTCAATGCTCTCTTAATTACCGTTTGCTGCGACCTCTCCAGACTCTTATACCCCTTCACACCCCAAGTTTCTGCACCATACGTCATCATCAAAATTGACAAATTTGCAAATTTTGCTCTTGTAACTTGAGATAAAATAATAAATGATGCACAAAGTTCTAATTTCTTAAAATGCTCGAAGTGTCTAAGGTCTGAGTGATCCGGTAAGCGTCTAGTCGTAAATATTTAACTTTTTTATTCTTGAGAAATTTTTACCTTATCGAAGTTTGAAAATATTCAATGCCAAAATCACAGTTTTTAGGTTCATAAAATACTATTGGATTGGAAAATTCTGATATAATACTGTTTAAATTTCTTGTCTGCAAAAATGGTTTTTGAAGCTTTCATACTGTAAGTATATAAAATGAAATACTTATATCATCATATGATTGAAAGATTAAAATAATTTTGTTAATTTCATACATAACAAATTATGCTAATTTTTAACACCACGGTTAGAGTTAACAAAAGGATGAATCCGCCATTTATCAATGAATAATCATTAAAATGGCAGACAAACTTTGACTATTCTGGTATTAACACCATACACAATACCATAAACATGATCACACATATTACTGTTAGTTCAAATGCCAAAATAGAAAACTAATTTGAAGTCCTGCCACTTGAGTAATTAAATAATAACCAGCGAGCTACAGACTTAATCAGAAGTCGCCAATATGGCCAGTTGTCAAAATAAAAAAGGCACTAACCTATCTGAACTTACTCATTGCCGAATAATCGCCCAAATTGGCAACTCTGCTCGGAGAAAGAAAATTAAATTCTTCGACGAAAAAAGTGATATAGGATGTTTCATTTGAAGAGAAACCTCTAATCATTTCAAGTTTTCAAAAATACTGGCTAATGAATGTACCTTCCAATTAGAATCTAATAGATTAGTCGAAAAAGAAATAAAGAAGTTAATATTTTATTCAAATGTCCCATTAAATATCAATTCTATAGTTTTTCTTTTTTAACCACAATTAATTTTTTTATGAAAGTCTGCAACTGTCAAATTTTCAACAAAAATCAAAATAACTTGAAAACGACACACTTTAGAGATATCGTCACTAAACAATATGTAGATTTTAATAGACGCCATAAAGTTGAAAATATATCGGCGGTTACTTTTAAAATAACGAACTAATATCATGTACAGAACAAACAAAACACCCAGTATAAATGACATTATTTTTGTGCAAATCCATGACTTTTGTATTTAGCGGTTTTTTTTATTTAAATAATTGGAGAATACTGAAAAAAACATTCTCCACGAAACGCAGATGTTTGGGGGAAACCTTTATATTGAACAACGGAAATTCAGAGAAATATACTTGCGAGAAGTTGTTGAAATGTTTCTTACAAGTAAACAAATAGAATAATACTTGATAAATTTCTGGTGCTATTTCATCAATATTTATATTTGTTTAGTTCTCATAGTATGAACAAGCACTTCATTTATTCTTAACAGTAATTACACATTTTATTTTTATTCATTTCCATGAAAAAACTTGTACAGGTTATTGTTGCGCCTTTCACCAACAGAATACTTAAAATGCAATGAAAATATTAGATATTATTATTTATAACTCCGATAATGAGCTGAAACATTGAGTGCTAAGAAAACAACGCGCTTGCTTATAATTTGTTGTTAATTGCTTATGAAGTATATTACAACGACAAATTTGTTAATATTTTGAATATTACATTTATAAACTATCACTATGGTAAAAACAAAATTCGCTAAACAAATCATACGGGATTAATTATAAATTAATTGTTAATTAAATGGAGATTAATTTAATGCAATCTGTTTTTCATTAAAAAGTCGGTTGGATAAAAGAATTCATTTCTAGGGAATTTTCTTAATAACTTGTTATTATTCTGTACTTATAGCAATATTAAATACGTAACAATGATTTAATGCAACATTTCACAAATATATAATTTAATTCTGTAATTTTTATCATAAAACTGCACAATGCACCACAATTACTCACATATTTTCTTCGCCACCGGGTTTTGTTGAAATATTCCGAATACGTGATCACTGATCACATGAAATTTTTAAGCGTATCATATATGTCTGTAGACATGCGAATGCGTATAATCCTATAAAGGAATTCTGAAATAATCATCGTTTATTAACATTTACAACTTGTATTGCTGTGCACTGGAATTCCTATGTAGTGCTACGCGACATTTTCTAATTGATTATATATACCACGGTAAGCTATATATCATGAATTATATAAACAAGAGGTATTTTTCTTTACTGTATCTTGTTAATTTTAATCACAGTATATACATTAGTGCGATATACTCCGATATCTCCATTGTTATGCAAAATACAAAAAATATTTTAAGCCAAAAGTTTTTTGAATTTATGATCTCCACCAATTCTAATATAAGATAATATTTGTCTATGTCTATTCGTTTTTAAGATATTTGCATTTATTTGAAAATATTGACAGCTGGCATTTTGTGATCTCTCTATTTAATGTGTGCAATATTATAAAACTTTGAACTGTAAAGCTTGGTGTATCTTCTTATTTACAGCATATTCTATTTATTAGTTCGTACTTTATCAGCTTTGTTTTAAAAACATTTAAAAATTACTTTTAAGGTTCTCAGGAGGGATGACAATGTACGAAAATTAAAAAATACCAATATCGCGAAAACTATTAATTATAACTACATATGCTGCTTATACAAATTAAGAGACAACTACAGTTTGCTTTCGCCTAATGCATAAAAATATAACACTTCCATTAAAAAAAATTAAGTTTTCGGCATTTCAATTGTTTCAAAAAGAAGAAGATTTATTAAGTATGTTGTGTTACATATCGAATTTCTAATGCTTTTACTATTATCACTAAAGATCCCTCTAGATTTGAAGTTGTTGGAAATTGTCGCTAATTTTGAGCGGCCCTGTATACTTCCTGGTAACTTTAACATCATCATTCCCTTGCTCATGATATCAACTAGCAAAATGCCAAAAATGAAGATTTGAAGTGCAGTACTTCCGGAAATACAGAATTTTCAATATACCACTGCAATTGGTAAAATTTATTTAAAACAACAAAAAACTCCAAAACGGCTAGATTTTAGTATAGGGTACCCTTATAGGTTTTGGTGTAGAATTGTGAGTAGAATTGTGAGTAGAATCTGAAAAACGATGAAAAAGTATAACATTCCATTTAAAATAACAAAGTTGGTACCGGAAGTGATACGAGAGCGCCAATAATTTATAATAAGAGACCAGTTGGTGTAGCTTATAATTCCAAGTTATTACAGTTGACGTATTTCTGGAACACGGAAAAGTTCTAACGAACCACTTTCGTGAATGAGCCTGTATATCATAGAGTTTTTATTTAGACGCAGTTCACGGTAATAAAAAATATAAGCAAAGATTATGGATTATTGGGATAAAGATTCTATAAAGTATATCTCATTACTGAGCTAACACCCACGAATGTCAATTTATTTTTGAAAAATGATATTTAGAAGTTAACTGAATACAATTGAAAACTGTTTATTTTACAATTTCCAACATACAAGTTAGAATTTACAGTGAATTCGTGGATTTTCCATTATTCTTTTCTTATGATTTTTGTGGATAGTCTTCGATCCATTTCTACTTATGTTACAACAGCTAACTCTGAAATCCCGCTTGATATGAAGGAGAACATTATGTATTCTTTGGTTTAATATTATCATTTAACAATTTATTTAGTTATCTATGATTTTATTTTCTCAGAACTGTATTTTCACGCTAATACGAATCCTCGTTCAAATAGCGATCTGTTTCAGCATTTATCATTTGACCAACGACGCTAGTGGTTTCTATGACTATTTTATATGGTTCACAAGGTTATTTTTAAAATACGAGTTTAATTGATAAAATATTTATTGGTATATGGAAAAATGTTGTTTACATGTATCTTTTAATGTCTGGTAAGTTTGTGGTGAGGGTTGCCCTGGGTAAAGGTGTTAGCAACAATATTCCAAAAACAGCGAATACACAGCAAAGGGCGTTTTCAAACATTAAGTTAGCTATCATATCCGTCTAGAATAGTTAACGTAAAATAATTTATTGCATTATTAAATTCCATTCTTACCCATTTATCTAGAGCATAGGTGAGGATTACCATCGACAGCTGTCCAATCCCTGTAATAACACCAACGCCAGTTGCTCGACAACAAGTTGGTAGCATTTCAGCAGCTAGGAGAAAAAGAATCGGTTCCATTGAAAAGACCGACATGAGCGCCAGTAAGTTCATAATGTAGTAGGCCACATCTCCTGTAGAATTTCTTACATTGGCGAAAGAATATTTCTTGGTAAAAACTTACTGTTGATTATCAATGATGCAAGGAGACATACACCCATTGAAAAATTCATCCATGTTGCTGCCAGATTACGACCAAATATTATGAATGGAGGAAGCACATTTAAGAAACTAAAATGTTTTAAATTGTGCAATATTAAACGTAACAAACATGTATTTATTTGAACCAAATGCACAACGCCACCTAGTGGTGATGAGCGGCGTAACATTGTATCGGCCATATAGAACTGAAGCGGACCATGTTGCAATGATCCCAACTCACGGACTGGGCCGTAAGATGATGCCCAGCTCACTCAGGTATGAATAATTTACATACAAGCTGGACTTGCTTGCTTACTCACAACATTTTTAGACTAACATTAGTTTCGGACTTAATTAGCCCTCAGTAAGATTGCAAGTCGAGCTTGTGTGGCAATTAATCTGTCCACAGCTCACTGAGATGGGCAGCCTAGGTTTGTGAGTTGCGATACAAGCAAACCAATTACCAATGTTACCACAGTTAGATGACGCTGTACATTTAATCAACAACTGCCGAGATCTGGCTAAAATCTAGACTCGACAAAGCATTGGTCACTTATAGGAGTCTTGCTGACGAGGACGAGTTAAGACCGAAACTCACGTTAGTGTAAAAATATTGCGAGTGAGGAATGCAAGCCGAGTTTGTTTGTCAAACAAACATGTAATTAGTTTACCTTGACAGTTCGGCGATATTAATCAGGTAGCTATGATTCGCTCCTTTCACTTCTCTCAGCATTATAAATGAACCTGAATTTTTTTTAATATTAGGGAAAGTCAAATAATTGTAAATGTGATTTAAAACATTATTACAGTAATAATTTGAACGTATTTCTTAAATTTTGGTTGGGAAAAATTTCACTTGGATTGTTTTAGAAATAAAATTATTTATTTTACAACTTTGTGATGCCTGACAGAACTTAATTATAGAACGTGGTCTTGAGGGTTGTGGCCACGACCGACTTACAGTCGAAATCATTTCAATTGAATGAACTAAATAAAGGCTTCTCTAGATTTTTGCGATAGAAGTATTTCTGCTGCGAAATGTCATTCAAAATTATTCATTCTTTTGTTCCTTCGAACAATCGTTAGAGATAGTTGACTAGTCCAAGGTACAATAGTTCTTCTTTGTAATTGAAACTCTAAGAATATGGTAAGTAAGTTTGTAACAAAGAAAAAAAATGAAAAATTTCATTTGTGACCAACCAAGTAAATGAAATTCGTTCAATGATAGGCCAGAGAAATACGGAACCGTTTTGAACTGTTTGCAGGAACAGACTTAATGAAAATCGCGCGAAATATTATAGAATTTCCGAATGGAATCGCCTTCTTTGTTGGTTTCTGATAGCCGAGATTATTAGCTTGGTGTGACTAAAATGTTTGACTAAATGTGGCCCGGATTAGTGAAATGTTTACTATGCGATTTGTTGGTGTGTGACATTTAATGAGATGTTACTAAGCTGGCAATCATCATCACGGTTATTTATAGCATCCGAATATACATTTTGTAATAGATCGTTGTAAAATGAAATTGAATACTAAACGTTTTATGCCGAATGATGATGACATTAAAATAAATGTCAGTATGAGTAAGTCTTCAATATTCTTAAGAACTCGGATTTACCAGTCCAGTAACATATACTTAATCTCGACCATAAAAATACAACACCAGCAAACAAGACTGTTCCCAAAAGAATCAATATTTTTTCATTGTTAGCATTAGTAGTTACATTTGATGTCGTGTACAAACATTTGGATGAAATTAACAGCCGACAATGATCCAACTGTAATTCTGTATTTCTTCGTGCTCATCAGCAACCATATATTTTCCATCAAGACTTTCATCTTATTTATTTTCGGTTCCGGCATGAATTCAAATTTGGCCATGTTAGATCCTAGCGATAATAAAAGTTTCCAAGCTTTATTTCTTTTCCCGTAACTCAACAACCATCTAGGCGATTCCGGGATATACCTAATGAAACCTTCATGTCAGTGTCGTTTAGATTTTCTTTTGTTAACGCACCATAAATAGAAAATTAACGATATGCTGGGTACCGTGCTTAGGTACCATGCAATAGTGTTATTCGCCATAATCCTTTTTAACTGTGCCCCCATAAGTTTTCCAGCTACACCCAATGATGATACATACAGAGTGCATATACCTCGTCTATTCGGTTCCGTCAGTTCAACGACTAAAATAAAACTAATAATGAATCATTAAAATAATAATGTAATATGAAAATATGGTAATCTCTAGGTGTACATTTATATTAATTGTGAGGTTCGTTCTAACGCAACCAGTTTATATCAATTTCTTTTATTGAGTTACTTGTAAGAAACACTTTTATAGGTTCTTGCACACGGACCGTTAGTTTGAATGAAATTATTTAAAATAATGGTTCTTTGAACACGTCCGGTATTTAAATGTGACCAATTATTTAATGGTACGTTGAAAAAACGGTAGTGTGCAAGAGGCCTTAGAATCGAGGCGTGAATACTACGACGTTTTATTTGTCTATAGATTAATTTCTGAAATGTGTCTGAAGTTCTTGGAATGTTTTTATGGAATTATTTTTTTAATTATTCGCAATTTAAAGTACATTCAGCGGATAAAATATGAAAACATAAAGGGATATGTTCGCCTTATACAGTTTGTCCCAGATCGAGTGGGATTGCATGGATAATTTTCTTATCATTGGAGATTGAGATTTGGTTAAATGGGCAATGTTTTGCAGTTTTATATGCTGATTTAAAATCTGTTTGAAAAAGTTTAAAATGTCGAATCCGTCAGAAGTTATTTTAAAAAAAAATAAAAAC
>JAFFZR010017582.1:0-21207 GCA_018397195.1 Lethrus apterus | reverse complement strand
ATCTCGGAAACTAGCGGAGATAGAGAGACGATTAAATGGGGAAAGAATTGCAGTTTTACGAGCTCAATTTAATGAGGTTTTTGTTTCTTGGAAAAAATGCATGGCTAACTAGATATCTCGGAAAAATCATTTTTTTGTTATTTGTTTCGATATTGCCTATGGCTCTGTTATTATTGACTAGAAAAAATGTATAAAGGAAAAAGTTGTAGCTAATTACGTGCTTAATAATACTGTCTAATTTTTTTCCATAGCTTACTACTTGAACATCTAAAAAAAAACTCACCCTGTATATAAAACAATTGACCATACCCCCCCAAATTAGTTGAACTCGAAGGATGATTTTTGGAAGAAAAATACTAAAAAATTAAAGTTGGTGAGTTCAGAAAACAGATTAGAATAGAAAGGTGAAAGAAAAGAAGAGATTGAGAGAGAAAAGAAAAAGAATGGATTTGAAATGCCAAATAAAATTTTTCTTTATTAATTTTAGAATTTAAGACAAATTAGGACACATACATTAGTCCTTGTTTTGTCTGTCCAGCTTTGCTATTCTTCATAATAAATAGAAATAAAACAGAATTTTTAGTCTAGAAATAACTATATTACAAAAAACAAAACAATCGGACTTAATAATACAAAATGTACAAAATAACATTCATCAACACAAGTATGACGTACACACCGGTTTTATTACTAAATCCTTACAATTGTTACGCTATCGGCTACTTTATAAAAGTACAAAAAATCCCAAAAATATCTGCAAGAAAATAGGGATTTTTTTAAATATACAATTTTTCACAAAAGCTTTTTTTTTGTTTATCTAGAACAGCCCCGAAAATACCGTCTTTTACAAGTTTCAGTATTGGCCAAGTGACACGAACTCATAGGCGAGAAAATTGCTTACACTAAGTATTGCTTAAATGCGATAACGTAATATTAAATAATAAAACAAAAGGTAAAATAAAGAGAAGTAACAGAATTTTCCGCGGTTCGAATCTTCGATAGAATAAATGTAATTAGACATTTTATTTATACGATTACAGCTAATATGGCTTCTTTTACTGGCATGATAAAAAAATGCTGCACAACTTTCTCATCAAATTAAATTTTTGAATATTTCCGTATACACACTAATTAATGTTTATTTTAATGTTGATATGTACAAATTTCACATTTTTAACTTGCACATTTTCCAATATTAATTATACCACTTTATATATAAGTTGACATCATTTTTTTTGTTTACAGTGTATTACAGCAAATAATAAAACTGATTATTTAGTATATATTATAATGTGCGAATTTCAATTTCATTTTTCCCTCGACATGAAAGCAACGTTAACATTTTTATTCATGTCAATAACATCAGTATCAACACATCTAAATAAAAAAAATTTATGATTATTTACACGTAAATAAAATTCAAAAAGCACAAATCATGTTGCAACTTTGGAGAAAATTCTACCCTTCTTACATATGTGTGTACAAAAAAATTTGTTAGAAATAGTTGTACAACATTTTTAAACACAGATGACATGAAATGAACGTGATTTGTATGAACTAAGAATCTTAATTACTTGTAAGTTCTACGAAGTTCCCTGAGTTTCAACTAAAACTAACTTTACTAGCCTACGGGATATTTTCAACCTTCACATGAGCAAATATTCCTTCTTTGATAAACCAAATTTGAAAACCACATTAGTCTATTTGTTATGTACACCACTCCAATAAAATTTTTAATTTTCAACAGGAAATAAACATTCTACAGTCAGTACAAAATTTAACACAAGATGTACAAAATTATTGCAAATAAATTTTCAGTAATTTTCAATTTGTTTCACAAAATGTAGATTGAAGTTCAGTATAGGACTGTTTCTTTGTAAATAAACTACAAATATAACATTGTTTTAAATTTCCTGATTAAGACAATAATATGAAAAAAACTTCTTATGCACATAACACAACTATATAACTTTTAATTCGTCATGATCATTAACACATTTTTTTGTTCAAACTTATGACTAGAAGTCAAAATGCAAAAATAATGCACAATATATTTACTTAAAAATAATGGCAGTGACAATAAATGAGCTAAGATTACAAGAAATTTTAGAACGGCATTTCTAAAAATTCAAAAAAAAAAAAACCAAAAAGAAATTTTAATATCAGTCATTTTAATAAACTTAAAAAAGAAAAAATATTTTCTATATAAATAAGACAAAAAGTTTAAAAATGGAAGCCCAATAACAATTTTCAGTCAAAATGAAATGGCACACACGATCGAATATTAAAATGCACATCTTAAAATCCCTAATAAAATCAAATCTAGTACAAAGATGAACAAAAGCAGTAGGTAGAAATGTTAGCGAAACATTATAAATAAGTACCAAAATAACAGAAAAAAAAAAACACAATTAACGTACTCGATATTTTTTCGAAACAAATTAATCCAAGCCTTAAAAATCTATATGTACAACATCCTCAAGTTGGATTCTTTTTTTTGTCGATTATTTACAAACTAGACTTTGTCCCTAATATCTATCATTTGAAAAAAAAACGTAAATAAAGCTAGTCTTATCTGTATGATTTGTCAGCGCAGATCGAGAAGGCGGGTGATGCTGAATCCTGCACCATCAGTTTCTCAGCTAGGTTTTGTGGGCGGCTGATGATGCATTTCTGAATCTCGTCTTATTACCATCTGAAATCATCAAAAATTGACAATAAGAAACACAAATTACATTTTAACAACATACCTGTTGCTGTGCTGTGGGCGTCGATCCCTGATAGGGATGGGGGTAAGGTTGTGGTCGAGGAGCAGAACGTCCACTTGAATCTGCGCTCTGACGCAACAGTCCACTATTTGAATAACCGGATCCAGCTGGGGAATGTCTGAAATTTTAAAGCAATTGTTTGCTTACAAAAGAAAAACAAACGTAAATACATTTTATTGGTGCAACACGACATGTAATAATTACCTAACTGGTTGATTGGGACTTGGTTGTGGTTGTGGAGCAGAAGCGGGGCTTCTGTGTTGATGCGGATAGCCTTGTTCAGGTGGTAAACCATTTTCAATTGGTGCTTGTGCTGCATTTTGACTGTGTGGATAACTATGTCTCGATCTGGGAGCTTCTGCATGTCCAGCCGCCACCGATGGGTGAATATTATTCACTAAAATAAAGTTAACATAGATATTTTTCCCCCATATAACATCGCAAATAAAGCCATATTCATGGTTGATTGATTTTGATCCAGTCTATATATTATCATAAAAGAAATTTATTTCTTTTTGAAAATGTAGTCTTACCAGTATGTGGATGTGCTGGTTGTGGTGCAGCAGGTGGTCCAGTAAGCGGAATAGCCAATCTAGCATTAACAGCTAATAGATGATCACGTCTTTGCAACAAAGAACTAACGTGTTCTTCCAATCTCAAGTTTTCCGCTCGTAACTGATGTAAACACGACAACAAAGACGCAACTACATAAAAATCGATTTAATTTAAATGAAAACAAATTAGTTTAATTAACTCACTGTCAAAATGTTGTGCCTGTTCCATAAGAAATTGTGAACCTTGTTCCCACTGCCTTTCAAGCAGTTGATCCAAAGTTTGAGGTATTGCACCACCACTTCCCCCTAACATTGAGGACAAACCACTACCGCCTGACGTCGTACTTGAAGCTCCCGCACTACTTGACCTAGCCTAAAGGAAGTAATATTTTTGTACAATCATTCATGATCTACAACCAAAACTACTGTTTTAGTGTATTACTTCAACACATACAACAATTTATTATATACTTACAGATGCAATTACTCGATTATGAAGTGGAGGTCCAACGAGATTACCAGTGTTCTCGTTAGAATTGAATATACTATGCGCCTCCAACTCTGAATTCAAATGATCGGACATCTTTTGTGCCATATTTGAATTCGGATTCAATTGGTTACCCAACATGTGAGGCGCATGAATACCATTCTGAAATCTAAAATAAATTCGTACAAAGTGCATAACTTTTCAGTTTGATACATACAATTTTATATTGTCTTTTGTGTCTTTATTGCTGCTTGACGAACTCGTAACCGAAGCAGGGGCACTTTTTCTTCCTTTTTTACGTCCGTTGGAAGGTGCCGCTCCCAAACTCTCCGAACTAGGGGAACTGGGTGGCGATTCTTTTATTTGATTTTGTGTAAGATTTACGTAGGCAGTTGATTGTGCTTCAGCTGACTGTTGTGACCTGCTCGAGCGTTTAGTTACAGTAGCATTGTGGTTAAAATGCGAGTTGATGTTGTTGGTATTTGCACCTCTTTTTTTCGCACGAGTTGTTTTCTCCACCTTTTCAGCTGATTGGGATCTAAACATAATGATATAAATATAACCATTAACAAACTTTAAATAACTTACCTAGATCTTTTCGCGGGTAATTCTGGCGTTGGTGTTATCCTTTCCAATTCAACTTGTAAAGAGCTTGGTGTTACTTGTTTTTCGTAAGTTATTTTTAAACCACCACCGCTCATTTCAGAAGTAATCATTGTTGAATTTTGGACAGTGTTCGTACCAGTCATACTAGGACCTAAAACTAGTGCTACAGATTTGTATTAAAATAAAATAGTAAATATAAATTACCATTACTTGTATTAGTTGGTGTGTTTCTATCAGTTGCGCTAATTTCCTGAGGTAATTGATTAAAAAGCGGCTGTGTTGTAACAACACTAGTCTGATTGTTTACTATATGAGAATGAGGACTTAAACTTGTATTATGTAGAGGCACAGATACTACAAGGGAATTCACAGTCTGACTCGGTGATTGAATTATCGATTGATTAGTGACGATTGATGATGTATTTACTGCAACAATATCAGTAACGGTTGACAACGGTGATGTTGTTTTTAACGTCGTTATGGCAGTTGTTAAGGCAGTGGTTTGTTGAATTATTGTAGGTTGTGGTGTTGGATCAGTTTTTGCCTAAACAATAAAAAATGACATTAATGACAATAACTTTTTACTTCACACTGGTGATTTCAATAAAAATATCACAAAAGCATTGGATTAAAAAAAAACTGGCAAATATGTGATCCACTAAAAACTATTTTAGTTTGTGAGTGAGAAATGTTATGTTTTGTTTGATACCAGATACCATTAAATAACAATAACAAATTTTTGAATTCTTAGAAATACATTTTCAAAATATATTTCAATACAACTAATAAAAAAAAAACTCCAAAGTACTTATTGATTGGATGCTATCATTATGTTTACTATTAAAATAAATTAAACCAGTCGATCTGTTCAAATTAACATGTGTGTATATTATTAATGATGTATATTATTAAAATAAAGTTATCCAGTCACACGATCTAATTTAACAGGGGTTATGTGTGTGACTTCTATTAATCCAATCCATTCCTTGTGTGCACCACAATAAACATGAGAATAAATAATGTAGACTTAAAAAAATATATATCTGCATGCCATGCATTATTGCTATATTCATGAAAGCCAAAGTTATTCATTACTATTAAATAATGCAGCAATCTAAATTAATCTTAATATTTAACATTTTACAATTTTTGGAAATGCCTTCTAGAAACAAACATAATGTTACATTTAACACATACATAACATTTTTTAATAGGAAATTATTGATCACCTTTTTGACTTTCTCAACACTTTCCCCACTACTAACAACGTCCCTTTTTTCAGCAGGCAAAACCACAATCGTATTAGTATTTGTATCAATGTTTGTCGTGTTACCGACAACAGTGGCAGCACTATCCACACTAGTCACTACCGAAATTGGCGTCGGTGTCCTAGAATTTGCTTTGCGTTTTTTTCCTTTACTTTCTTTCGTATCGTTCTTGACAATGTCCTCGTCTTTAACGTCCCTCGCACTTTTTTCCGAGTTCTTCACTTCGGCACTTTCGATTACCGTCGCACTTTCCTCGGCGACCTTGGCACTTTTGATATTGTTACTGTTCACCTTGGGTTTGTCAGTTGCGGCGGCCGAGGCCGTAGAGCCTTTGCTGCCCGAACTATGGACGGTTTTCTGATGTGATACCGACGACGTCTTTGAATTAGAACTGTTTGATTTTGACGACGTCGTTGACGATTTGGCGTTAGAAGAAGACTTCCTCTTTCCAGATGAGTTTGTTTGGCCGGCGGACGCCGTTTTTGCAGAGACGCTCGAAGACGTCGACGTCGTGGTTCCGGTTGCGGTAGTGGCTTCGCCTTCCTTCTCTGAACTTGAATCAGATAAATGGTTTTCTGTTGATATAGGCTTATACGGTGGTATTGTTTTCACATTACCACCTTTCTTCTGTAAAATTACAGCACACTGATTACATACATGCAATTGAGGAAAAGTTGTTTCTTAAAGGTCAATACTCCAACTATCAAAAAATTTAACCATCAACCAAACAAATACCAATCTACCATTATTATCTAAAAATCCTTAAATAGTACACAAACCTCACTAATGTAAATATACTGAGCAAATTTTTTTTTACAACTACAAACTAATGAAAAGCTACTTGACTTGAAGTTGACCTTTAATTTTAGGACTTTCTTAGTGTTTACTTAAAAAATAATAAAAATTAACACTTACAAGTTTACTATAATGATGTTGACAATAACCACAATATTTAACGTTATCCAGATAATTTCCTGCTTCTTCACACAACAATCCTAAACCCTGAGCACACGTCACATGAAACTGTTGTTTACAACCAGACTTATTGCACTGCATGCACGCACCAACTGTAGCGTTTGCCGGCTTACCGTTCTCTTCACAAATATAACACACCTGAAACCTCTCCATTTAACGTACAATAAACTTGAAAAATACAAAAATACCTTATTAAATCGTTCAGCAGGTATCAACTGTAGCTGGATCGGTTCCATAGTCGTAACATTTCCGAAACGTACTTCTGGGATGTAAAGAGCACAAACAACATGAGCCCAACCGGAATTGTCCGTGCGCTTTAAAGCACCGTATTTGCTCGGGCAAAGTTCGCATTTCTGAAATACACAAAGAAATTAGAACTTAATACTTGGAGACAATAAAAGGATAATTACTTACTACTTTAACTGATCTTTCTTGACTTTCACATTTACGACAATACCACGGTCCAGTGGGAACAGTTACTATACCATAACAAGCTGAAAAATTTTTACATTAATATCGAAAATAAACTTTATAAACATTTAAATGTAGAAACAATTTCTATTCTTTGAGGAAATCCAACAAACCTCAGCTGGTTGGTGTAAGCTGCAAACCAAATGTACAATATATTTTTATTACTCTGACCATTTCTACCTGAAGCTTTGGGTACAGTGGTTGCAGTGGGATTAAAAATAATTTCACTTTTAAACATCACAACTTCATAAAAATACCAACCTCTATAATAAATGGAAAAAAAAAAATGAAAAAATGTTGTACACCATTATTATGACAAAGGGCAAAGCATCACAAATAAGAAAATTTTCAAAAAATTGCAAGTTACGTCACAAAAAAAACAACTTTACATATTTATTTTTTTTTAACACATGTTTAAAATCTATATATGAATAAAATTTATAAATCTGATGTAAAGTAACACAAAAATAGTTGATATTTACAGGAGAAAATGACCAAAACTTTATTGTACAAAGAAATCTCTATCATTAAAAAATGTGTTATTATTTTTACCAAATATAAATTAATTCGATTTAGTTTGAAACGTTATTTGTAAATGTCTTTTAAGGACAGTAACATCAAATTAAATTTAATAATTCAAAACATAAATTCCTAATCATAAAAACGCTGATATGAAATATTTAACGAAGCAGATAAGGTTAGTGCTGAAAGTATCATACTTTTAATATAGTAAGTTTCTTGCATATCGTCGCTTTAAAAGCAAACTGGCATAACTCATGATTTATGATGGATTGCTTTTAAAGCGACTGTATGGAACATCACCGATTTGCACTGATCAATTTTTTTGAAATTATTTTCAACTAATACTCGAATCAATAATTATTGTAATTAACTTTAAAATGTTCTGTCTAGTTGGAATATACACAACTTCTTACTTACATAACGCAAAACGTTGCAGTTATTTTGCAACAGATAAAATGATTCCTTTGGTATGATGTTTGGGAAGAGAAACATATCGACAATGCGTAAAAATCAATGCAACAACAGGGGCTGATTAATATAGTCAATGTACCAATACAAATGATTGCTTCCTTTTACCGTTATTCTCAGTTAGGTTTTATATTGAATGCACTGACTGAAATTCTTAAATTCTTTTCAAGTTGTAATGAGGAAACTATTTTAAATTTTACAAACAAAACGATAATTTCTTACTCTGTCTGTTTTGAACAAAAATGTGTATTGCAGACGAGCTTATATTAAATATAAAAATAACTTACTAAGCTTACTATCTAACTTGTACATTGTTCCAATTGGCAGTAATTAAATTATCGTAACGTCTGCTAAAATCTTACCTTGATGTACAGCTACAGTACATGATTGTCCATCGCAATATACAAGTGGGTTCTCAGGCCAGCCTCTATCATCAGAACAGACACAACAGCCTCCTACCATCTCCTTCATAATGCAGATAGCACGGTTTGCTAAACTAGCGAACTGACAATCCCACCCAGCATCGCCACAGTGATAGATACAAATTCATATCGATATCACCTGTATTTTTCTGTCCACGAATGAAATCACCAAACGCAGTAAACTGCCCTGAAATACCATCGTCCACTTAATCCTATCGTCACACACACACACACACAGAGACAAGATCTCGTTAAATTATTCAATTACATAATGAAAACGAAGATTGGCGCGTTTGCGATTGTAAAGCGAATGCCCGTTTTTCTCGATTACAAACGCAACGCGAGTTTTCCACACAAACAAACATATTACGCGGGTAAACCAAACAAATCACATTTATTTATTTACACTAACGTGTGACTGGCGTCATGTACGTTTGAGCTGTTTTCGGCCTCTTTTCGGGCGTTTCGACAAACACGGTGCATATTTACCATTGCATGATCCGAATGCTCATGCGGAAAATCCAAAAGGAGGGCACGATGCACGCAACTTTGGGTAAAAATGCATCATAAACACATTTTATTCCACGGAAACCATTTTGTTTTTTGTAATATTTTGCCTCGTACCAAACCGCGCGCTTGCGCAGACGGACGTTGTGCAAGAACGTCAGGCGTTTTTAAAACGAATCGGTCGATTTCCATCGGTATAATAAAAATGTATTTTTTTCTGAAAAGGTGATTTCACTAATGTGAAATTTTTAATTTCATCGTAGATCGTGTCAGCTCGTACAATTGGGCGTTTATTGCATGTTTTACATTGAAAAATCTTTAATGGATCTTTTTGGTTGTGTGGGACGATCGATATGCGTCATGATTGCATAAAAATCGACTTATTGGCCAACTTTAAAAATAGAAATCACGTGTGGTATTATTTTAAATTAATGAAATGTTTGTTTAACCTTATGAAAAAGGTAAAAGAAAGATAAGTGCACGTAAGCTTGCATATCGTTCTAATAATGTCCCCCTAAAAACTTTGCCTAGAACCGACCCTGGTGATCGCCGTTGTCTACGATTAAACTGAAAAAAAAATACCTACGTTTAATAACTAAACGGCATGATAAGAACCGGCGAGTCGTGTTGAGTCGCCGTCTGACCTTTAATACTTGTCTGTCTTCGTGGTTTGGTGTTTGATCTCGGTTTAGCTGCATATTTAATAAACAAATAAACAAGAATTGCTAAGAATGGGTCTCGTTCTGTTCGATGATGGTAAGTTTTCACGTGAGTTTATGGTGGCCGTGTTCGTGATCGGCTTCAAATTATGTATAATGATAAATCCGGTTACTCCGTTTTAAAAGTTTAGAAGCCAGTCTCGAACGCACCGCCGCGCCGGTATGTGATATAAGGTAGGCGTCCACTTCTGCGTATCGGACGGCCGGCACGCAGCGTACAAATCGCATTTTCCAATTCGTTATATTACTTTTAATCGAACTGCGCCCATTTAACGGCATCGTACTCTTGGCGTTTCGGCAATGCAATGCAATGTCTAAAATATAATTACGATTCGTACGATGCGTGCCGGTCGTCCGATACGTAGAAGTGGGCGCTTACCTTTATACAACAACCGATAAGTGTGTTCCAACAAACAGTTCCAAACGGTTCGGGATTTCATCTACCTTACGTGCACCAGAAGTAGATGCGTTCAAGGCTGCTTGGCCCTAGAATACTCACGCATTAAAAGTGAAATATTTTCTAAAAATGAGGTGAAATCTTTAAAAACGTTGGCACGGAATGCCGTTATCTGGAGGTTAGAAAGTATAAATAGGGTGGAGGACTTGGAGCTGACCACATCATTGGCTATTGATATATCCCGGGCCTTCCGCCCTGTAAAATTTTATACTTTCTTACGGGAATGTGAGGAACGAAGCTGGGACCTGCCTGAACTCATATCCATGCTCCATGATGCGGTATTCACAGGAAGAAATGAGAAATGCTCTGTGCCATCGAGATTTCTCCTTAGCCAACTTTATAGAAAATAATGTGTGTGTAACTATTCACTCATTTACAAGTGACGTTCCGGACCGCCGGAATTCGAGATGGCTGTATAAAGGCTTTTGCATCGAATGTGTCGATGAACGGCGGAAGTATCAAGAACATCGATTCAAATTAAATCAAAATATCTGTTTTAAATTTGAATTTAATGGACAGCCGGAATGTCACGTAAGGTAAGGAATTAATTATTTTTAAACTCAAATTCGAAGGAATAACTCGTTTTAGGGCTCTTGATTTTTACTGGGAACGCATCGCCGTAAATCCAACAAGATGGTGTTATGGGTGTGGTCGATGCCTGCTTTTTTATATACATACTAAACCAAATTGTTTTGGGCCAAGTAACACCGATAATAGAATTTGAAAAACTTCAAGTAACTGAAATTCGCTCTGTGATAGGTCGAAAAAAATCCGCAATGGTTCTGAACCATTTCGAATCGTTTGTTAGAACGAACCTAATAACGAACGATTCAGAACGATTTCTGATTCTATCACAGAGCGATTATCAGTTAGTCATAAACAAAAAATTTAATGTTTTAATTGGTCGACGAAACTTACCGGCTGCAATTGTTTATAAGAACAGACCTGTCTTCCAAAAAATATATATGCAGGGTCATTCTGAAAGGTGATAGCTGACCATAGCCTAAACCTAAATCTACAAAAACGACGGTCCTACCTTCAATTTTAACTTTCGAAAAAAAAAAAAAAATTTTTTGCGCTCATTTGAATGTGCTGCCGACAATTAACGCCAGTATGCGCTAGTTACACTAATTGCTGTCACATAACTGTCAAATGTGACGTTATGACCTGCCAAAAGTTTCTATCAAACTGCCAGAATGCCTGCCTGTATATGCAGATTATTTTTTTTTAATAAATATAAAAACGGATGTGTAATTATGGAATATTCCAGGTGAAATTTGAACCAATCTTCTAATAGATCAAACCGATTATTTTAATAAATGCATCCTCATCGTTCTCAAGTTTCCTACCACTACTGAATGAAAGCGGGAATGTTTTCTACACGCGTTGGAATTTAATTTTTTTCTGATTATTTATAATCAGCATGTTGTTTTAACGAAGATCATTGGCGCACCCCAACATTTATCATAAGGGGGGGGGGGCATATTAAAATGAACCCAAATTTAATTTTTCATTTTGTTACTATATTTATAGTTACTTTGTTTTGTATTACATATATTATTTTATTTTTTATTTCTGTAATTTTGTCCTGCTATTGGTTTAATCCAAACAAGCATTATTATTATTATTATTATTATTATAAGCATTGGTCACAGGAGTCTTAGTGACGAGGGCTAGTTAAGCCCGAAACTAACGTTAGTATATGAATGTTGTGAGTGAACAAGTCGACCTTGTACGTTTCACCTACTACTTTAGTTTAGTGCTTATTTAGGCATGTTCTCACCAACTGAAATTTTATTTATTAATTTTTGAAAATTACTCTACTTCTTCTCGTAAGGTACCTTCGAATACAAACTAGTAACTCAAGAGACCTTAGAAGGAGGCTTAGAAGTGATGCGAAAATCTTTCTTCATCGACGAAAGTGTTGCAATCGCGGTCGAACTTCATACCAATCCGAACGCGATCAAAGAACTCGAAGAACTTTGCTTAAGAGCTGCTAAAGATGGCGTTTCAATCGTGGCGATCGAGAAGAACACCGGGAAAGTCGCCGGAGTTGCATTTAATAAAATGCAGGTAAAAAAAAAATTAAAAAACATTAACGTAAAACACGAGAATACAACTTCAAGGGGGAAGCTTAAAACTCGCCTCATCCTTGATTTTGAAACAATTCGTCTCTATGTTTACTTACTCTGTGGAAGTTGCTGCCACTGTGGAAGTGAATATACTCAATCCCAATTATTTTTAATTTTATTCCCCCATATTGACCTCACATCCATCTTTAATTATTTGATGTCTTATCCATTCCGAGTAAACCATTCTAAGTGGTAAAGACATTTCTTGAATAGTTAAACACATCTGTTGAATATACCCGTTCAGAATCAGGTCATGGGGTTTAATTCAGATGTAAAGCCAATATGATAAGGTGTGAGAGCTGAAAAATAATGCAAGTGCGCGTAGCCAATTGTTACGTGATTCTTCGATTTGCAGATTAAAGGAAATCCGGGCGACGACCACTACTTCGAAAAATTCGCTTCACTCTGCAAAGAACCGTCTTCGAAATCTCTTGTCCGTTTCATGAAAGATTGCGATGAAGCCTTCGATCTTTTCGAGCATTGCAAAGTGGACTGTCTGATGGAAATAATGTTTTTGGCGACGTTGGCCGAGTACAGAGGCAAGGGAATCGCGAGGAATTTGACGGAAGCGACCATAAGTTTGGCGAAGTTTCTTTTAAACGGCGAAAACGTCAAACGGAGCATCACCGACGGTGAAGTTTTAGACGCGGAACCCACACCCAAAGCAGTTTCCGCCATATTTACGTCTTGTATATCGCAGAAAATTGGGAAAAAATTGGGTTTTGAAAAGGCGATTGAAATCGATTTCAACAGATGGAGTTTTAATGGGAAAACGTATGCAGAACGAATTGGACCGTTGACCCCGTTTACTACTCTTGAATACAAAATGTTATAAATTGTTTAACAGTATTTGATATTTTTTCTGTATTTTAATCCTTTTATTATATTGCGTCTTACAAATTAATTTTTTTAAATAATAGCCCATTAATCTATTAAAAATATCCATCCAAAATTGTTTCATTTAAAACCATTAATTTAATTAAAACTGATGAAGGAACTGTTTAAAAAGTGGTCGGTATAAATCAGGCTAAGTAAAATTACTAGTTAAGGGATTTATCTTTGTGTTGCACAAGAGCTACGTTTAGCCACGTTTAAACATTTTCTCAGCGCATGCGCAGATGAATCCCTGACCAAACTCCCTAATCGTTGCTACTTTCTTAGATTCTAAATGCGCCTTTAATTAAGGTCTTTTAACATAATTAACTGCGCATAGCATACAAATTTGGAAAGATTATTATTTATAATCCGATTTTCTAAATATAACTTTCGATTTTGGACTATTGGCCACAATTTGTGACATTTTTATTGTAAAATCATGGTTTCAAAAACACGTTATCGCTTTCAAATTTTTATCTTTAATCTAATTATTCCTCCTTCAATCAGATGATAAAACATTCGCTTCGTAACAGCTGAGTACTGTTCAAAGATTAAAAACTTTCCTTTCTAAAAGCTTTTTTTTTGCAAATGGATACCATATTATACGATGATGGTAAGTTATAATAAAACGTAAAGTTAATTAACTCGGTTTTAATAAATTACAATTTGTTCGTTTTATGTAACTATCCTCTTTATGTGTGCACGTTTATTACGATAATAAAATTTGATATGAACAAATTTTGTTGCACAAGGTGCCCGCGGACGTCACACAATCCTAATCTACTAGTGGTTCTTTACAAAATGACAGTTACGATTATATGATGTCACACATTCGTACACTTAAAAAAATTTTTATTCCTTTTCATATTGGTCCTCTGACATGTGAACTTAAATGTAATGTCAAAAAAAAAAATTAATACAACTTGTAATATTAAAGGTGCCATTGAGTATGCCCTCATGACTGAAGAAACTTTAGCCGACAGTTTAATAATGATGAAAAAGTCGTTCTTCCGCGAAGAAAAACTTTGCATTGCACTTGAGGTGCAAAAATATCCCACTGCCGTAAAAGAACTCGAAGAATTCTGCAAGATGATGGCCGAAGACGGTGTGTCGATTGCCGCCATCGATAAAACCACGAAAGAAGTCGTCGGTGCAGTTTTCAACAAAATTCTCGTAATCATTCATACAAATTCATTCAGAAATGTCTCATGGTGTATTTCAGACCAAACGGAAATCGGGTGAAGAACACTGTTTCGAAAAATTCGCATCTAAATGCAAAGAACTTTCCACGAAAACGCTCGTATTGTTCATGGAAGACGCAGTTGATTTATATCAGCGTTTCAACGTTGATTGTGTGATGGAAATTTTATTCTTATCGACTTTACCCGAACACAGAGGTAAAGGCATCGGAAGGAAATTATTTGAATCAACTTTGAACTTATGTAACAAACTCCTATCGGGAGAAAACATTAAACAAACAATTGATCGTAAAACTTTACCTTTGGAACCTGTACCCAAAGTCGTTTCGAGTATATTCACATCAAACGTATCTCAAAAAATTGGAAAATCTTTGGGATTTGAAATGGCTTGTGAAGTAAAATATGATATGTGTAACTTTAACGGGCAAACTTACGCTGAAAGGATTGGACCATCAGCAAAATCAGCAATGATGGGATATGTAATTTTAGATAAAAAATATATATAGCAGAAACCAGGAGCTGGCGCGTCAAGGTCATGTTTCCTAAGTAATGTCGAAAACCTCTTTACCAATTTTTGGAAAAAAAAAATTAATAAATTTCTTTCCAAAATGTTTCATTTTCAAAATAAAGGGTGTCAAAAATAGCAACATTGTTTATTAGCCTTGACACGCCAGCTCTCCTGGTTTCAACTATGCTTTGTTAATATGTGGAAAAGTCAAATTCCATATAAAACATTTTTAAACAAAAACGTATATTTATATCATTCACATGCATAAAATTTATAATCTTAAGCATAACTTCAAATATAAAATGTAAGCTTTAAATATCGCGTATAAATATTACTAGTGTGACTAGTATTTTACTTAGTGTAAATCTAAATATACAAAAATAAACATTTTTCACAAAATAAACATTATTCACAAAATAAACATTATTCACAAAAATAAACATTTTTCTCTTATTATCTATTAACTTATGAACTGTAATTGCTTTGAGTAAACGAAAATGAGGCACTGACGAGTAGATTATCAGGATAACCCAAATGGCCAATATTGTCATCAGAACACATCGCAAAAGGCCGCAAGCTTAAGAGATTGTATTGACCAACTGATCGACTTAACCATTCAATATCAACAGTAACAACTTTGTAACTTTCCAACCATGCTAAAAAAAAAATTAAATAATAAATTTAATCACTGGATTTTTTTTACTTACTTTCACACAATTCAAAATCCTGAGTAGCCCTTGCTTCGGTAACAATTAAACAGATGGCATCTTTCTTCAGCAAACAATCAAGTGTGGGTACAACTTGACCTCCAAGCAACATTATCACAGCCTACGTAACAAACATTGTAGTAATATTTCAATTAATTGAATTAATTGTTACCTCGATATCTTCTCGACTTGTTGATTGAAAAGGTGGCGCTGCATAAATTTTATACCCTTTTAATAAAGGTTTTTCTAATCGTGTGAGCCTTGAAAGTTTTGGTCCAGGAAATCCTGAAACGTCCAACACTTCATAAGGTTCCTACAAACAAACATTTAATGATTAACTTGTAGGATTGATGAGAACGAACCTCTGGAACGATGCGAGATTGAGCCAGACATTCTTGTATCCATGAAAAATTCAAAATCCAAATTCCGGCCGCAACAGCCGACACAAACTTGATCGTATGATCCTTTAAACAGTTCTTGTCGTTAACGGAAACAATCATATGTGTAACGTTCGACGTGAACGAATTGCTGTATGTTGCAAGTTTTTTATTCGTGAGAGAAGATATGGCTATTATTTGCTCTTTACTTAATCTACTACAAGCAATACAAGGTTTTTTTAAAGTTTCAGTTTCCAAAGGGAATTTTTCTAAAAGATTTGTTTTTGAACCAGCGTCGTTTTTCCTACAACTTGCTGAATTTCTGACGTAATTCAAGATGCTCTTTTGATTTGGTGTGCTCGTGCTTACAGTAATGGTTTGAGATTGGGACTTGATCACGTTCAAAGGTGAAAACTTGGAATTATGCACGATATCTAGGGGATTTGAGACTCGTTTCTCCGAATAAATTGGAGATATATTTAAGGATTTTCGTAGATCTGTTTCTATGAAATTTTGTGTACTAGTTACTATGTCTTTATTAAACAAAGATATTTGCGATGATTCTATTTCAATCAAATTTATGTCTTCCTTATTTGGAACCAAAGTGGCGTCCAAATCAACTACATTTAAATTATTTTGATTATTTTCGATGTTTATTTCAAAGCTGTCTTGAAATTCCAACGGTGGTAGTATAAAAGGTGAACTGCACAAGGGTATATTTTCACATAATTGCATACAGCTCTGCGATTTAAACTTCCTAGAAAAATAAATGTAAAAATTGTACGTTTAAATTGTTTTTGTTACCTTGTATCATTTTTTTCTGGTGTTGTTTCAACAATATCTACATCTTCCGATTCAGAAGTGAATATATCTTCACTTCTGACACTTTTTACATCAATTTGCTCCATTTTTGCCAATTCTTCTTCCAAATTGTATTGCAACTCAGATGTAACATTGCTTATGTTTTTATTCCTGATTATGATATTTTGCAAAATGTTCACTTTTCCCTCACACTTCTTAGTTTCTTTATCTAATTGTTGCAAATCAACGTGTTGTAAGTCGTTATCGAAACTATCATCCAAATGATTTTTAAATTCATCAATAACGTTCGATTTTTTATTCAAATCAGTTGTCAACGAGTTGTCTTTATTTTGTACAATTGTGATATTTTCAGTATTTCCAAACATGGACTCAGACAAATTGTTGGGTTTAAGTATGTCTACTGGTTTCCCACTCATAACTTCTTCAAATGGAGAATTAAAGTCGCTTAAATTAACTTGTAACAAAGTGTTGCTAAGTGGTTTATTTTCGGGTAAATTTGTGTTTACTTCAGCTGTTTTTACTTCAGCATTTTTTATTAACGCTTCACATTTCTCGATAATCTTTTGAGATTCCGATTGTCGGGTGGGGTTACAAACTTTAGGTACTTCTTGGACTTGACAGGGAACATCATTGTCATATTTTTTCATAATCTTCTCCAGATATTCCTATAAGATATATTGAATGTATACATATATGCATTTAAATAATTTGAAACAGTACAGATTGATTCATTAATTAATTAAAAAAGTCGTAAAAATTACTCACATCATAATTAATGTTATCACTGCCATCCGACAAAATTAAAATGTCATCTTCCTTAACAGGTTCGCTAGAAACCTTTCCTGACTGGAATCTAATGGACAAATCATCACGTACAAATTTATTTTCTAATTTCTTAACTTTTTTGGGCCTTTCCGTATCGGAATCGCTATCGGAATTCATCGGTCGAATCCTTTTATATTTTTTACCACCGTCCGGGAAAAACAACTTCCTATTAACATGTCTCACATCGTCTTGAAAAATTTCACGAATGAAATGTTCATCATTAAACAAGCGTGCTGTTTCTTTATTCTCACAACAATCTTGCACACATTTCTTTTTTCCTTCATTTACTTTAACATTTACATCAGACACCTTTGTGACGGGATCATCTTGTGTGATGTCTACGTAACCAATTACAAGTGGTATTTCTTTTGAAATTTTTACGGCTTCCTGAGTATCGAAATTAACGTTATCTAATGTGTGAGTAAATTGGTATTTTTCAGCCAATTTATTGATTAAATGTTCGTGATCGACTATTATATCAGATGGTGTTTTCGTTCCACTTGTTTGTGAATTATCGGTAACGTTGCTTTTATTAAGCTCACAAATGCATTTTAATGGTTCAGTCTGCACTTCTATTTCACGTTTAGTTTGAGTTTTGAATGCTTCGTTTGATGATATTCTGAAACCCGGAGATTTAATCGTTTGTATACCGATCGATTTTAAATCGAAATTCAAGGTTTGTGTACTTGTATTATGACACTGTTCAAAAAGATCTGTTTGAGTGTCTTTTGATACATTTATGTGTTCTGTTGATTTCAAACATTGTTGGTCAATAGCTCGGAATATATCCTTTAATGTCGATACGTAGATTTGTAATTTATTAAAATGCTGTGCTAATGTTAAAATTTTAATTTTTGTGACGTTTACAGGAGATTTGGTCGTTTTCACTGACGAGTTTTCATGACTGATTTCCTGTAAGCAATTAACAAGCAACTCATCGAAATTATTCAATAAATCATATCCCAAGTCAATTTGGTTTTTTAAAGATTTCACTTGGAAATTCTCCCCTTTGTTTATTACAGATCCAACAACATTTGTGATTTCATCTTCGGGACTGCATTTTTTTGGTGAAGAAAACATCGCAGCTAATTTATTTTCAATACTGTCAGTAGGTGTGGATGCATCGATCACATTATCTTCAACGTCCATTTTTTGTGTAAGTGTTGTAAAAATTTTTTCATTTAATTCAACAGCAGGATCGTTTGAAAATAAACTTCCACTAACAAGTTTTTCATTCTTTTGATTAGAACAACAAACAAAATCCTGATTGATAATCTTATCAACCAACTTATCATTATCATTATCAGATATTTTATTAATTACGTCACAATCTTCAATTTCTACATCATCCATTTTATTAGGAGTTAAATAAACACTTTCTTCTGTATCGTTAGCGCAATTCAATGCAATAGTTTTTGTGTATATCTCAAAGTCATCAAGACTGCAAGTCTTGGGAATCATATTCTCTCTTAAATTTTCATTTAATTTAATTTCATCGTTCAAACTTTCTGTAACGTCGACGGGTTTCTTTGAAACAAATTCTGTATCGTTAGCGGAATTCAACGCAATAGTTTTTGTGTACATCTCAAAGTCATCAAGACTGTAAATTTTGCGAGTATTATCCTCTCTTAAATCTTCATTTAATTTAATTTCATCGTTCAAACTTTCTGTAACTTTGACGGGTTTCTTTGAAACAAATTCATTATTTTTAATTTTAGACGTTGAAGGAACTGAACAACTTACATGCAACTGTTTCAGTTTCCGAACATTTTTGTTTATTTTCTTATTAGTTTCTTTAATTCTCGACCAACCTGATACCAGTTTCACTCCATAATCATCGTTTTCTTTTCTTTTGCGTTTTTTAACATCAACATTGGTGATCTTATTCATTTCACTGTCAAGATTGTTCAAATACTCGTCTTCAAGTAGATTGATAATTTTTCCGTGAGTCTGCTTTTCAGTTTCACTTTCAATTTCTTCGATGTTTATGTCTTCGTAATCGGCGCTTTTACCTGAAATACTGTGTCGTTTTATTCTTGGCTGGCGAGAAAATGTAGTTATCATGACGTCTAAAGAACGAGCACGACGTGTTCGAATGCTTTCCTGGTCATTACTTTTCTTTGTCAGTTTCTTGTCAGTTTGTGATATGGAAGTCAAATCAGATATGTCCGATTCCAATTCGTTACATGATTCTTGTTGGGTTTGGGTGATGCGGTCAAAAATATTCCTGTTGTCGTTTAACCAATTCAATATTTTAGTTTTGTTTTTATCATCTTTGAAATCAATGACTTTATCATAAATATCGATTTTAGTTTTATGACCTTGGTATGTCTTAATAGGTCTTTTATTAAATAAAGAATTACGCACACCTGATTGTTTTAATATATCAAATGCATCATTAGGATCTAATATAGTCTGTGTTGCAGGATTTATACTGGTCGAATTGGAACTTTGTGTATTTGTTTCAAATTTCTTTTGTAATAACAAATTAATTTTTTCGACGGTATTCAACTCGGTAACTTATAAATAAAGAAAATTATTTTATAATATTAACTGAATTAAATTATACTTACAATGACACCCAAACTTAGTTTTTATTTTATGTGATATCTTCAAGACGAAATTGGATAAACTCTCAAGTTTTGTATTTGTCACACACCATCTTCTGCTTGTACATTGCCGACACAGCGGGCAAGTTATATTTTTGAAAGAATGTTCATCGACGAACGTGCTTAAGCACTCGTTACAAAATGCATGTGCACAGCCTAATTGTATGGGAGATTTGATGACGTCCAAACTGAAAGATTACATTTGCGTTATGGATCAAAAAATAAATGTTATTTTACCATATAGGACACTTTACCATGTCCTTGAACTTATTTAGTTCGACTATAAACGCGTATAAATTTTCAACATCTTTAATTTCACACATTTTGTAATAACTTTGATTGATTGACAACAAAAATAAACCCGCAAAACCGCCAATTTGTAAAATGTGGGGAATTTATTTGAAATTCGTTGGTAACTTGCAACAGCAAAAAGCGACTTACTTACCGCGATTGGTCACTGGTTGGACGAAAACAAACAGTTGGTAGAAGGTCCTCAGCTGATTCTGAATGGATTGTAAGCAAAAAAAGATGCTATCTGATAAGTGATAAGACTGATAAGCAAGGACGGAGCAATCGACCGTTCGTTCACGGTCCAGTCCCAGAGAGCGGTTCCTCGTTTGACGGACCGCGGTTGGATATGACGTCTTATTTGTAAATGGACCGCATTAGTGATGGCGTCAAAAACGAGCACGAAATTTAAACAGGAGTCGTTCACATTTTGACCGTCTTAAAACTGACCCTTATGATTGATATAAATAGGTGTCAAATTAAATAGAACAATTTTGAATCTGCTGATATGTACTTATTATAAACATTTAAAATACAAGGCCGTTATATGAGTATTATACAACTTTTAAGTTTATATCAGTGCATATATATCGCTTTAAAATGTTGTGATAATTGTTTTAATTGAATTCTACAAAGCGAT